>RCUC01137552.1:0-41906 GCA_003697995.1 Taxidea taxus jeffersonii | reverse complement strand
TTAATTTTTGTGAGTTGTATAAGGTAGGGTCCAATTTCACTCTTCTGTAGGTGATTATCTATTTTTCCCAACACCTTTTATTGAAAGTGTTCTTCCCCATTGAGTATATATATTTACATTTATAATTATATCTTCTTGATGAATTGACCCCTTCATCATTATGTAATGTCTCTTGTTGCTGTTCTTGACTTAAAGTCTATTTTGTTTGCTATGAGTACAGCTACCACTGTTCTCTTTTGATTTCTACTTGCATAGACTATTGTTTAAAGGAAAAGAGAGTCTCTTATAGGTAACAACATATCATTGGGTCTTATTTTTTAAAATCCAATTATCCACTCTTTTTCTTTTGATTTTAGAATCAATCCATCATGTTTACAAAATTATTGCTGCATGAGGACTCACTAATGCCATCTCATTATTGTTTTCTGGCTGTTTTGTAGTTCCTAGTTTCTTTCTCTTTTGCTGTCTTCCTTTGAGAATTGATAATTTTACATAGTAGTATGCTTTCATTCTCTTTTCTTTATCTTTTGTGAATTTACTATAGTTTTGCTTTGTGGTTATGATGTGTCTTACATAAAATATCTTATAGATACAATTCTATTTTACACTGATAACAACTTAACTGAATACAAATGAAAACTCTGAGGTGTTAGTATATCCAAAAGATAAATTACTACAAATGAAATGTCTGAGATAAATGATACATATTTTCAAAATCTAAAAAGAACTTGCCAAATGCCTAAATTTCTGTCTTTACCTTTAATTTGATTTTTCATATATTAGGAATCTAAATTTCTTAACATCTATAATTCTTCTTGACATGATTTTCATCCTAACTCCCCTAATTATTGCTTTGTTTCTTTCCTTCAGATCTCTCCACTGCTTGCCTGTTAATTATTGATATGCCCTAGGACAGTGATTTATACTATGTAATAGGAGCACCACTTGTGATATAGCAGATGATTTCATGTGACTTTTCAAGGAACACATTTATTTAAGTACATATTTTAATATGCATTGGTAAAAAACAACTATACCAACAAATTAACTTTGTTTCACATGACATTTATATGAGAAAAGCATTTATTTAAATAAAACAGTTGGTGATATACAATCATGTAGTACTCCAACTTGGAAAAACAACATAGGTATTCTTGAAGGTGATCTTAAAGAGAGAGAGAGCGATGGATGGGGTCACAAAGAGATCTGAAAGACATGGAAAGGAAAAGAGAGAGCAAGAATATGTATGAAAGACCACAGTGATAAACATACAGAAGCAAAAGATAAAAACAAAGGGAAATGGAAAGAAAAAAGGAAGAATTTGAAGCCATGTAAACCTTAAATTGGGCTCTTTTGTACCAAGGGTCTACTTCGGGACTGAATATTAACTCCTTAATAAGAATCAAGGTGGTGGGCTGTACAAGTCAGTAATTATAACACTCATTTCAAATTTCATGGTTTGGAAGTATATCATTTTAGGGCTTCCTACCTTTGTATACAAGGAAAGTAACATCCGTAGTTTTGGATAAATTTTTTTGTACTTGAAACTACATATTCATACAGTTTAAAAATTTTTGCCTCTACTACTGTGGAAACATAGATTAGATAATTAAATGCACAGAACTGAATTCTTACCTAAAAATGTGCAATATATGAAATAAAAAATGAAAAGTGACTAACAAAGCAATGGTACATAATACATGCCCTTGTTTATAGCATGATGGTGTTCATGTTTATAGTAAAATTAGAGTTCTATCTGTAGCCAAAAAACGCCGAAGTACTGAATTTATTTTTTAATTTTATGAACTAACATAAGTATAAAGAAACACTGTGCCTACCAAGTTTTCTTTGTGAGAGTCACATTTGATGATACACAGTTCCTATATGTTTACATGTCAGACCAGGATTGCAAAATGAACATTGAGAAATGCACAAATATTTGAAAATTAAACACGCTTTTAAGTAACACAGACCAGCTGGAAATTACAGGCAAGTTGGTCAATATTTTGATCTGAATGAAACAAAAATACAACATATAGAAATGTGTAGAAAGTAGCTAAAGCAGTGCTTCGAGTTGTAAACAGCTATATTAAGAATGAAGAAATATCTAGAATCAATACCCGAAGCATCCACCTTAAGAAACTTTAAGAAGATAAGAAGAACAAACTAAATACAAAGCGAACAGAGGAAATAATAAAGATTCAAATGGAAATCAATCAAATATAAAAGAAAAAACAATAGAGAAAATCAATATGACCAAAGGATTATGCACCATGGCCAAATGGGATTTATCTCAGGATTGTAAGTTTGGTTTAACATTCTAAAATCAATTAATGTAAAAAAATTTAATAGAAGAAAGGTTAAAAAGCATATGATTTATCTCAATAAATGTAAAGAAAGCACTTGATACATTCAAGATCTACTTACTTAAAAAATCCCACCAACTTCTCAAACTAAGACTATAAGGAAACTTCCTCATTCTGATAGAGGTTATCTATTAGAAAACTAATACTAGCACTGTAATAGTGAAAGACTGAATGCTTTCTGCCCAAGATCAGGAAAAAGGCAAGATTGGCAGTCTTTGTTCAACATTGTACTGGAAGTTTTAGCCAGTGAAATCAGACAAGAAAAAGAAATAAAAATCCTCCAGATTGGAAAGGAAAAAGTAAAACTCTCTTTATTCAGAGACAACATAATATTGTATATAGAAAGTTCTAATGAAAATAGAATGAAGCCCTTAGAACAAATAAACAAATTCAACAAGGCCACAGGATACAAGATCAAGCTGAATATAGAAATAGCAAGAATATTTATATGTAACACCAACGAACAACCCCAAAATTAAAAATTATCCCGTTCATAATGGTATCAGACATAATATGTATTTAGGGATAAATTAAATGAAAGAAGTGTAAGACTTCTATACTGAAAACGAAAAATCATTTTAGAGAAATTAAAGATCGGTATTAGTGGTTTTCAGTCAGGGTTGATTTCGCTCCCCACCTCCCCTCAAAGGGATACTTGACAATATCTGCAGATAATTTTGTTTTCCATAACTGGAAGGATTCTTCTAGCATCCAGTGGGTAGAACTAAGAGAAGATGATCCTACAATGCATGGGAAAGCTCCCTAAAGAAATATGATCCAAAATGTTAAAAGTACCAAAACTGAAAAACCCTGATGTAAATGGCATCTGATGTTCCCAGAATAAAAGACTCAATATTATTAAGATAGTGATTCTTTCCAAATTGATCTATAGATACAACACAATCCCTATCATAATCCCAGCAGGCTTTTTTTCCTGGAAGTTCACAAGGTGACTTATATGGAAAATCAAAGACTTAGGATAACTGAAACAATCTTGAAAAAATAACATAGTGCAGGGCTTATGCTTCCTGATTTCAAGCTTACTGTAAAGCTATAGTATTCAAGAAAGTGTGTTACTGACATAAAGATTGATGATATGGATAAATGGGACAGAACTGGGAGTCCAAAAATAAACTCTTACATTTTCGGTCAACTGATTTTCAACAATGGTGACAAAGCAAGTCAGTGGAATAAAGGATGGCTTTTGACAAGTGCTGCTGAGACAATTGGATGTCCACATGCAAAAAGATGAATTTAATCCCCCATTTCACACCCTATACAAGTAGTAACTCAAAAAGGATCATAAACCTATATGTAAAATATATACCTATGTTACTTATAGAAGAAACTTATGAAAATATTTCTATGGGCATGTGTTAGGCAAAAATTTCTTAGATAAAACACCAAATGCACTGACCATAAAAGAAAAAAAAATGATAAATTGGACTTCTAATTAAAATATTTCACACTTCCAAGAAAATGCAAAAATAGCCACAGACTGGAGACAATATTTTCAAATCATGTATCTGATAAAGGAATTATATTCAGAATTTATAAGGGACTCTTACAAAATCAATAACAAAGAAGACAACCCAAATGAAAAATTAGATGAAGATACTTTACCAAGAAAGATATATGAATGTTTAATAACATAAGAAATCAGGGATAAAACTCTTGTTCCCTAGCCCTTTAGTGGGGTAAAATTAAGTTCCAGTTGTTCACAGAATTAACTTGTTTGATAATACATGGCCTGCTGCCTTTCTTTCTCTGTTTCCCTATTCCTTCACATTGTACTACAATTTCTTCCTCTACTGTGTCTTCCATCTGTGGCAGTCTGTTTTGCTAGTTCCTTCTGTAAAACCCATTTCTCCTTCTTGTTGGACATTTGAACAGCACGCTATCAATTACATTTGTCTTCCTCTTTTGTAGCTATGTAATGTGAGCAGAACATAATGCAATGTGAGCACAAGAGATGAGTATACCTTCCATTTTAAAAAGTTTATTTATTTATTTATTTATTTAGGAGAAAGAGAGAGAGAGACAGCAAGAAGGGGTTGAGGGAGAGGGAGAGACAATCTCAAGCAGACTCCTTGCTGAGCATGGAGACCGACACTGGGCTTGATCTCATCACCCTGAGATCATGACCTGGGCCGAAATCAAAAGTTGGACACTTAACTGTCTGAGCCACCGAGGTGCCCCTTTCTGATTATTTCTAAATATAAACACCCTTTTCTAAAGTCTAGCTTGTTTTCCTATCTTTCATGAGCAGGAACTATACAGCTTTGACCATGTAGATGAAAATGCCATTCTATAGAGAAGCAGAGAAAAGACAGAAGGATCCTAAGTCCATAAATAACCAAAAGGAGTACGGAGAGAGCAAAATAAACTGCCATATTATTTAAGGATCATTTTTTGGTCTTTGGTTGTTTGTTGTTTTTAGGAAGCAGCCAGCCGGCTTCCTACTATATGATCTTCCTACTATATGATCTCCTATTATGTCTTCAATTTCTACCACCTGTCTTATTAGTAATCTACAGTGACCTCATTGACTACATCCTTTCACCAAGTTTAAGAAAGACCTGGAAATTTTAGTAACATGTTTTTTCTCAGATTTCTTGAAGTCCTAATAGTTGAGAAACAAGGTTTTCTTGTTACTCTGTTTGTGCTCTGTAATCACATGCAGTGGCTCATAAACCAGATTCCTTGGTCTTTCTGTGTAGGTATTAGCAGTGAGGAAAGTGGCAGCAGATGGTGTTCCCCTGGCAACTATGCTTCTAACTCACCAGTTCCTGTCAGTACCTGCTTGAAGGTTACAAACTTGTAAACAGTTTAATTCCTTTGACAGACTTGTTGAAGAAACAGCTGAGAGGATCTCTGGGAGCAGAAGCTTTCTAAAACTCTCAGCCTCGCTGCCTCCCATTCCTTTGAAGGGCATTTGGTTTTATCAGGGGGTTATCAGAATCACAATCACTTCTGACGCATCATAAACTGGACATAACGAACTCTTGTTTTCCATTGGTTGTCTCGCTCAGAAGGGTAGGGCTTAAAATGACAAGGCTACAAACAACAGCTCAGTCAATGCTTAAGCTGGGTAGTCGTGTTCTGGTGGCAATCGCGGAGAATTAGTGGGCTTGTTACGTATTGATCATTTAGTAAGAGTGGAAAACTGTCAGCTCCAGTTTGGAGAAGTATCCCCATCTATGGCAGATAGGGTTCTCTAGGAAATGGATTCTGAGACTGTGCAGGGTGTTTATCAGGGAATACTCTTGAGATCAACTATGCAAAGGGAGGGAAGAAAGAAGGAATAGGCAAGGGAGAAGCTGAGCTGCCATCACCAAAAGCCTCATTGAACCCCCACAGAGTGCTCCAAAGCCAGGAGCTGACTTGCACTGTGATTGGGGCGGAGGCAGGGGGCTGGCCCTTCAGCCTCCACATTGACTAGTCATTGGTATGCAGGCTGCTCCAGGAAGTGGCTATGACATAGAAGAGGCACATTTTTGTAGTCACTTAATTTTCAAAGAAGATTGATCACTTTTAGCCATCTCGTGACAACCTTCTCAGGAACTTTGGGAATAAGAAATAAGGCTAAGAAACTCCGAAGGAGAAATCTGGATGACTCCTCACAGGATATAATCTATCCCCCACTCCAAGAACCTCCAGGGTGAGTCCAAATGAGTTTCTTCCATTACTTTCAGGTTCTTCTCCTTACCACTGCTATAAGTGGTGACTTAATCTCTGCAGTCAGCTAGCAATACCTTCTCACTATGGTACCCGTGGAAAAAAATGTCCCAATCAGGGTGGCTGGGATTTTTAGGAGGCAGTAGCTGTTCAACCATCTTTTGGCTTCTCTAAAACGTGTTAGGCTGAGAGACCTGGGATGTCTCCTGCTACTACCTGCAATCTCTCTTCCCTTAACTCGATCATTCGTTCTGTTATTCATCATTTACGTGCCAGGTTTGTTCCAGGTGGAGCAATTTTCCTCCTTAAAACAGCGTATTTTATGTAAACTATTAATGGCCTCTGTCAAAATTTGCCGAAAGTACAATGTTTCAAATTCAGATCTATTTCTCCTATAATTTGGGGCTGTGTGGTGTCTAAGAACACAGCAGGTACTCAACAGGTTCTTGTTGAACTTATTTGAGCCACACAGAATTTCCTTCCTGAAATGTGAGTGTCCTAACTACTCAAGTTTTATTAGCTGTTTCACAAACCTGCAAATGCATGCATTTCAAGAGTTCAGAATGTTTTTGGAAATGCCTTTTATGAGATGTCACTTCAAAAATGTCCTCTGTATTCTTGAACTAATAAAGACCCTTGTTGTTATTATTATGGGACTTTTGTTTAAAATAATAAGAATAGATGTTGGCTGTTTTCAAGAGAATTTACTGTGAAATTATGGGTTGACACAGAATCAGATGGGAGGCTTAAGAAACAGCCTGGGGCCTAGGCAGGACCTAGGAAATCTCCAGGGAGTCAACAAGCAAGAAGTAATCAAATCAAAAGGACATTATCACAGAATACATGTATGCATTTTAATTTTTTTCCTTTCATACCTTCACTTAGAATTCAAATACTAGATTGAATTGATGTAGTCTGATCATGTGCCTATTTCCTACATATACTATGATAGCTATCTCTTGATCCTTTTCTCTAAAAGATTTTTAAAATTTATTTGAGAAGTAAGAGAGAGAACATGAGCAGGGGGGAGGGCAGAGGGAGAAGCGGGCTTCCGGCAGGGCAGGGAGCCCAATACAGGGCTCAGTTCAAGGACCCTGGGATCATGACCTGAGCAGAAGGCAGACACTTAACCACCTGAGCCACCCAGGTGCCCCTGTCTGTTGATCCTTTTTATATATCCATTCTGTTTTCTCATCTCAGCGAATGTCAATAGTTGTCCATGTTAGAAATCTGTATGTCCTGTAGTGTTTATACACAGTTATTGCTACTTGCTACAGATATTGAGACATTTACATATATTAATCTAACACTTTTCTACTTAGACCTTGACTCCTATCATGCACACAAATAGGAGACTACAAACTTTTTATAGCACAGACTAGCATATCTTGTCTATTTTATTATATCTATCTAATATAGCCACTTTTGTTGTTGCAACAACAAAAGATATCTTTCTTGTCCCTAAACACTCAGGAGAGTTCAATCACATTTCTAGCCAGAATTAAGTATATATGCAGGCCTACATATATTTTTTCAGCATAATGCATGCGTATATTTTTAAAACGCTAAAGCATATTAAACATGATTGTGCTCTTCTCAATGTCATGGTCCAATTACCTTGAAACAAACGCTTTTAAATTTTTTTTGCTATTTTTCTGACGTTCTCCTATATACATGTTTTATGTGCTTTTACTAACATTTTTAAAGTAATTCATGTGAGATTTTATATACTGACTTCCTATTCTGTCAATCATGGGTGCACACCTTCTTGGTAATTTCAGTTTCAAAATCCTCCTAATGGAGGTTTGCTCTACTTATATAAATTCCTTTGAAATTCATTCCTAAATTCTCTGTTTCTCTGAATTAATTCTTTCTTCCTCCCTCCTTCCTTCCCTCCCTCCCTTCCTTCCTACCTCCCTTCCTACCTCCCTTGTTCCTCTCCTCTCCTCTCCTCTCCTGTCCCCACCTCTCTTCTCCTCTCCTCTGCTCTGCTCTCCTCTCCTTTCCTTTTCTTTCCTTTTTTGGATTATTTGTTTATTTATTTGCTTTAAACTCATTCTGTTTGGAAGTTTCCCTCAAATACTCCACTGCATTTGGCTCTGTATCTTTACTAGTGAGCTGCTCGGTTGATTGGAAGTTATTGCAAAGTGTTTGCTTGTTGACAGGATATGCCGTTAGTTTTTCCAAGTTCCTTGGTATTCTCCTGAAATACCCATACGCTATTTGGGTACTGAGTCTTTTTCATAGTTGCATATGCATGTATACATTTGATTTCCTTGTTTCCAAAAGAGTGCCCAATCCTACATTCTGCTGTGACTGGTGCCCCAAATTCAAAATTTCTTTATTGAAAACAACATCTACTTTTTGCAGAGGTTGGAGAGGGGGGTTGGTGTGTGGCTATGTGTAAATTAGGAGTGAGGGTCTAAGAGTTGAGTAGCCAGAGTCCTCGATAGTTTTAAAAAATCCCTTTATTTCTCACCCCGTGTCTTACCCACATCTTTTAAGTTGTCTTTTATTATATCTCAAGTCTCTAAGACGTTAGGGTAATTCTGGGACAAATTGGCTTGTTTTTTTTGTCCATCGTTTTCATGGGTATTTAACTTTCCATTTTTCACTAATCTTTCCAATTTCAAATGAATATTAAAAATTGCTTGATTCATGTATAATTGAGTTGACTGAAAAAAATTATTGGATCTCATCTAATATAGATACTTTCCATTCACTGAACTTACTTTTCATTTATTCATTCACTTATTCAAACAGTAAATGTGGTCCTAGGCACTGCTTAGGTGCTTGGGATGCCTAAGCAGTGAAGTAGTGATGGAAAGAGAAAAATATACTTTTCTATGTGGAACTAGGTTTCTAATAGTGTATTCAGACTATGAATTTCTTTTAGTGCGTATTTTGTATTTTACATAGTAATACAATACATAATCCAATTCAGTACATAATATATAGTATGTATTTGTGTTTTAAGTATGTATTTGTATTTGTGTTGCTATGATCTAGCAATTGCATTACTAGGTATTTATGCAAAGGATACAAAAATACAGATTTGAAGGGTACATATACCTCAATGTTTATAGCAACATTATCAACAGCCCCTTAACTATGGAGAGAGCCTATGTGTCTATTGACTGATGAATGGGAAAAGAAGATGTGGTATACATATACAATGTAATATAACTCAGTTATAAAACTGAATGAAATCCTGCCATTTGCAACAATGTAGGTGGAGCTAGAGTGTATTATGCTAAGTGAAACTAGTCAATCAGAAAAAGACAAATGCCATATGACCTCCCTCATGGAATTTAAGAAAGAAAACAGATGAACATATAGGGTAGGGGAGAAAAAAGGAGAGAGGGAAACCGTAAGGGACACTTAATGAAAGAGAACAACAACAAGTACATTTATCTTCATTGAATTTTGTATTGCTCAATTTATTTATTCACTTTATTATTAATCGACATCAGAAAGTCTTCCATTTTTGAGGTTTATTTTGTTTCTTGGTATTGAAAACAAAATCATATGCTTATTCTTGCACATGTGTAAGAATTTCTCTGGAGTTTATACCTAATACTAAAATTGCTGTTATCTTAAGGTATGGTCATATCTAATTTTATAAAACAATACCCATTTCTTCTTTTCTAGACTGGCAGTGAATGGAAAGTCTTCTTGCCCAACATCCTAGTCAACTCTTGATATTGTTTGATCCTTGAGTTTTGGGTTAGAGTGATTGGTGGAAATGAAATCTCACTCTGGATATAAATTGGACACCCCCTCCCCCAGTTATCAATAAGATTGAGTGTTATTTCACTCATTACGTACCTATGGCCTTTTGTAGTTCATTTTTGAAACTCCTCTTTTTTTTTTTTTTAAGATTTTATTCATTTATTTGAGATGGAGAGAGAGAGCACAAGCCAGGGGAAGGATAGGGAGAAGTAGACTCCTTGCTGAGCAGGGAGCCTGACTCAGGCTTGATCCCAGGACTCTGGGATCATGACATGAGCTGAAGGCAGATGGTTAACAACTGAGCCACTCAGGTGCCCTGGCACCCATTTATTTCTTGTATGTGTTTTTGAAATGAGTTGGGTACTTTTCCTCATTGATTTGAAAGTCTTCCTAGTGTATTTACAATAGTAATTTATTAAATATTTTGTAAATATTTTTTCAATTTTGTGTCTTAGCTTTCCATTCTTTTTATCATTTTTTTAAGGAACAGAAATTCTTAACTTTAATGCAATAGAATTTATCAGTCTTTTCCTTTATGGATTCTTTTGGCATCTTATTTAAGAAGTCTTTCTCTCCTTCAAGGTCATAAAGGTATTGCCATATATTGTATTTTTGAAGTAGTATAAATTCTGCTTATTAACATGTATTTATTGACCTGGAATTGAATTTTGTGTGTGCTGTGCGGTTGGTCAATTTATTTATTTATTAATTAACCATTTATAGAAAACCATCCTTCACCTATGACCTGCACATGTCCTTTTATATATAGCAAAAACCAGAAAACAAAAGTATAAGCCAGTCCCACTGGTGAAAATAGATAAACACTTCCAATCTAATAATTAACAAATGGAGTATGGGATGTATGAAAGATGATAATATCATGACCAGTTATGCTTATTCCAGGAATGTACATTTGAAAACATTAAATAATAATAAAGTAATTCAGTAGACACATCAAGGGTTTAAGGAAAAAAATTGATTATTTTAATAGTAAAATCTAAAGTTAAGCATAATGAATTAATCTCTCATGGAAATAGATGATCTTAACATGTGTAATGTCCAAACACTGTGCTCCAGTTTTGCCAATATTTTAGTTTTATTATGTTTTCTTCCAATTAACCCTGCCTTCATTTAGATACTACTGCATTGGTTTATATAAATGTTTGTTTCTTTTTTTTTTTTTACTAATCATTTCTGAAATTCATCTATGCTATTTCCTTATAAACAATTTATCTTTATTTTGGCTACTTTTTAGATACTTGTCTTCTCTTATGTTTTCTGAAGTTTTGCTAAGTTATGCCTAAGCATGGAAATCTTTTATTTATGCCTCTGGGATAAATGTATTTAAAGCACTGTTTTGGAGACGGTATAGAATTTGCATCTTTCTCTGTGTTCTCTTTCTTTTGGGACTTTAGTTATTAGACCTTTTGATTTTGTCTTCCATATCTACTTACTTCCTTTTCAGTCTACAATCTTTCTTAACCACTGCTATACTCTGAGAATTTTTTTTTAGTTCTATCCTCTGTTTAGTAAATTTATCTTTAACCGCATCTTGCTTGTCATTTAACACTTCATTGATTATACTTTTCTGTCATTTAACACTTCATTGATTATACTTTTCATCTTTATATTTGGTGATATTTCTTCCTGCTTTTTCTTTATTTGACATACTTTATTGGTTACTGTTTTTTGGTTCAGTCATTTTATTTCAGTTTTACTTAATTTAAAATATATATTTTATATTCTTTATCTAACAGTCACAATATCTAATTTATCTGATATTCTTGGTGATCTAAATCCTCTGGTTCTTGCTCTTGCTCTTTCTGGCTAATTGGTATTTGTATTACATTGTTACATTATCTGTTACGTTACCTAGTGTTGAGAACTCATTATGGTGAAGCTTTATCTACAGGATCCCTGCCTGGCCTTTTTGAAGATACAACCTATTGGAGACTTTCACCTAATGACTACTCTAGCTAGTTTGCAGCTTATCATAGTCCACTAAAAGCTAGAAGTAAGACCACATGAAGTCCTTGCCTTTCAGGAATTCACAGCAAGGACAGATAAAGGAACAAGGGCATCAAGCTCTGTTAGTGTCATATTCATAGTTGATGGTGTACCCATTCTTCCTCCTCTGCATCTTCCCAGCTTTGAATACCTTATTTTCCCACACTGCTACCTGTCTGGACTTTTAAGGAAATTTCTGGCTTTTTCTTGTTCCTTTGCTAGGGTATGTAAAAAAGGTGAATGAATAGAGAAAAATTGCTTACAGGAAATGGAGGGAGAACAAATGCTCGGAGCCAGGTCTACTGTGTACTGTAAGTTGATACATGAGGAGGGAATAGAATGAGAACCAGAGAGCACCTACATTGTCCAATGTGGTCTAGAGGAAAGGGGTTTTGAAAGGAGATTTTCCCCGGGTTATAAATTGGCACCAGTCAATGTTCTTAGAAAGTCCCAGGTAAAGATTCAAATTCCATTTTTGTTTATTTTTCATCAACTCTTGGTTGAACACATGCTTTACGGTAAGCATCTTTTGCATCAGGGAAGATGCAGCAGGAAACAACACAGCAAAGACATTATTCCCGTGGAGTCTATGCAGTATAGACAGAGCTTTAAAGAAAGGAATAAATAATTAAATACTATTTTAAATTGATATAAATGTTAAGATGGAAATGAAGCAGAGTAAGGGGACAGTGATGGAGGGAAGGGTGCTATTTTACCTAGGGTAACAAGATAAATCCTCTGTGATTAGGTGACTTTTGAGCAGAGACCTTAATAAAATTGTTGGATCTTGTTTTCATAAAGAAGATGTTGCACTAGGACTGAGCTACCTGGGAAATTCGGTTTCTACTAGGGCTGTAGTTGTAATAGATGTAAACATAGGGTTTTTTTGGGGGGGTGGAGGACAGTTGTAGGCCATTAAGTCAAGTTTATTTAATGGTTTTATGAGAGGCTTATAAGAGGGTGACCAAAGTTTCAAAGATGATAAAAGGATTAGGCAGTCAGAGGAGATAGAAAAAGTGCACACAAAGAAAACAGTGTTTATAGAAGCATAAGACAATGTGGAGTGGTACTGTAGTGATTCTATTTACTGTAGCCTATAAGGTTATAATGCACTTAAGAGATGCAAGCAGAGGCAAAAACAAAAGCATTTCTGTGACAAGCTATGCAGTTTGGATATTACTCTGAGGCCAGCGGCCTGTAAATGATTTTAAGCGAGGGAGTAACAAAGTTAATATTATATGTTGGAAAGATCATTCCACAAGTTGGAATGTGGCCAATTTATAAATAGCAGATTGAAAAGAGATTGAAGTCAGAAAAACTAGTTAAATTTCTGTATTTATCTAAACATAGATGTAGTCCCTAAATATGATTGACTCTACTAATGTCTACTTTGAATATAGAAACTCTCTCATGACATCAGTGACACACAAACACAGTGCAAGTATTTTACATTTATATCATTAATACTCCTCATGGATTCACCTTATCCCTTTCCTAAGTAGGCCAAAGATCCTTCTTTCAATGTATATTTATTGTATTTTTTATACCTAGCCTTTGCCAGGCATTTTGTCTTGGAACTGGTCAAACCACAGAAAATGGGCTGGAGTAACAGTGAAATTCTGTTATGGAAAATTGATTATATTGCTAGTATTCTTCATTTTAACTCCTACTGACCCATATTTCCATCTGTCCTTGATGGTGTTTGTTTTTCCTCTGCACATCTTGTGGAATCATGTACATCATCATAAACATAATGATGACAAATATTCTTTTTGGTTATTGTGCACATTCAGGCTTTTATTGTAACTCCTAACTTTCAGTGGTTCTATGACAGGATTAGTTGCCTCCTGCTGGTCTTCACTGCATCTATTACAAGTAAACTCACTTTAATCTTCAGGAATTAAATGTCCTGGTCTTTAATAAGGTCAGTGTTCAATGCTTTTCACTTTCACAGATGAGTCTTGGTCACAAGTTGTCTGAACCATCTGTTGATGACAAAGAAGCCTGCTGTTTGATTGCCTTGTATTCTCTGCCCCAAGTAACCCCTCTTTGTCTATACTTTCCCCTCCAAAGCAAGTCATTAAAGTTTGCTTTACAAAACTCAACGTGCTGTTTTTCCTTCAGTTTGCTCAGCAATACATGGAATTCTCTAGCAAAACATTTTAACTGCACACAGCTTAACTTCTTTCTAAGTATTCCTTACTGTGTGAAACATTTATCTCATAATTCTGCACTCTTGGTGATTATTTTATATTGTGACTCGGAATCAGTCCTAACATCATCACCCCAAGCTTCTTCTAGATGCAGAGGGTACCATTACAGATCTATCCAGCGATGTGTTAACTATTAGCCTCCTTCTTGTTCACTGGCTGAACAGTCAACAGTTGACACATAAGAAATAAAGCTCTCTATATTTTGTTCTTTATGCTTTGCCTGCTTGGAAACAAGTAACACACATTTTATGTTCCAAAAGAAGCATCGCTAACTTTTTACTACTTTAACACACGGGTTAATCCAAGCTCCCTAGAAAGAACAGTTTTACATTTCTTTAGATTTCATCAGAAGAAACCAAAATGTGGTAAAAGAGCATGGGTTTTAGAGTTTTACAGATATGACTTGTTATTAACTTTGTCACTTCCAAAGTATATTTCCATTTCCAAAGTAGCTTTAGCCACTTCTGAGCCAAACTTCGCACATTTATAAAATAAGGATAATAATATTATGATTCAGATTGTGAATCTGAATCTATTTCTAAGAGTTATTTTTTCAATTCTTGTATATTTATATGTTTATTGAAGTTTACACTGTGTTCATTGGGTTCAAAAGAATCACTTGGATTGGGATTTAGAATTGCATTCTATTTGCAGATTCACATTTTCCTTTTATTTTAGAAATAGGATTTATTTCTGTACTTACTCAAGATGTTTATATTTCTTCTCTGAATATTTCCTTTATTTTTGTTCTAATTGAATTTTGGCGATCCCTTCAGGGCATTGATAGGCATAGAAGAAGCTCTCCCGTGTACTGATTGTTTCCTCTCCTCTCCTCTCCTTCCCTCTCCTCTCCTCCACAATTCCTTATCTTTCCTATCCTTTCCTTTCTTTTCCTCTCCTCTCCTCTTCTTTTCTTTATTTTCTTCCCAATATCTGATCTTTGAAAGGGTCTAGAGGTATAATAGGTTTTCCCTTTGCTTTTTATTGTTTCATCCATAGCATTTATTTCTCTTTCTCCTCTCTAAAAACTGTTTTCTTTGTGGTAGTCTATACCAATCTACCTCTTACTCTCTCTTACTTTTTGAATGCATCAGAGGCTAGTTTACACTCTTCACTACTATTCCTGTTATCATTCTTGGAATAGGAACTTAATTATAAAAATGATCTCAAATTTCCATCTATCTCCATTTTCCCGAGCTTTGTAATATGACTTTGCTGATCCTTCTCAGGAGTTGTAAAGTCTATTTTTCCACACCTTGAACTTGGGCTAAACCTGTAACTTAGTTTAGATAGTAGAATGTAATAGAAGTGCCATTGTTTGTTCTGAGCCTAAGCCAGAAAGAGCCTTGCACCCTTCTATTCTCTCTCAGATCCCTGTGGCAACTGAATGTACCTGGGTTAGATGTTGGAAGTATAAGAAACCATGGAGGAGAACCAGGTAAGTAAGATCAGTGGCCCTAGCTGAGACCCAGACTTCTGATAGCACTCAGCCAAGAACATCAGAGCCAACCAGCAACTGACTCACAGCTGACCACAGACAGATGGGTAAACCACTCCAATACCAACAGATCAGCAGAACTACCAAGATGACCCACAGCTTATGAGCAATAAGCAATGTTTATTAATGTATGAAACCGATATTTGTGATTATTACCCAACATTATTGTGGTAATAAGTAACTGGTACAATAATTAATTGTGAAGAAATAGAAATCACAAAGTTATGCAACACAAACATCATAAGAAAAACTAATCGTGAAATCTGAGTTTGTGATCTTTCCATTGTACACAGAATGTCTTCACAGTTTATAAAAGCAAGTGATGAAGATCACACAAAAATCCAAGCCAATCTGGACAACTCCATGTTAGAATTCTTCAGTCATTACCAAAATTACAAACATACACCTCAAAATTGTAAAATTGAAATAAAGGTTTGCTTTTGGTATGGGAAATGAGAAATGAGAGAACATCACAACAATTAGCTATTAGGATGTTCGGTATAACTGCAATGGGTAGAAGTTTCTCAACCATTGTTTCAAATTCTTCCTGAAATTTATCCCTACACCTGATCGATTTTACTTCCTTTCTCAGCCAATCCCACACACCAGAAATGAGAGCAGTGTGTGATGTCCACAGACTGTTGCAGAAAAGGTTCAAACTGAGCCAGAGAGCTAACCTTTTCAATTCTTACAATTCTTTTTGGTTATTTTAACAGTATACTATACTCAGTTACAATCTTCAGTTGCTGAATATTTTTTTTAAGGTGGGCCATGTAGGCAATCAAGGTAGATATCCCGAAACACAGTTTCACAAAGCTGAAAAGCTGTTAAAAATGATTTTAAAATACTTAACTTTGGCTGAGGGTAGTGAAAAATGTTAGAAAGAAAATTTGGCCAGTATGGAATGTTTGGATTCTCCTACTTGACATGAAGGAACTAAAACGGTCTCAGTCACTGTGCTAACACGAGCCTATGTGCACATGACTCTGAGATCTTCTTCAGTCACAGTTTCTAGAACAACATATGTACTAACATGCATCCTCTTTCAGTAATGGCAATATAGAATTCATAAGGGAATGGATTTGATCCATTTAAGCACAACTTGATAATACATAGTTAAGAGTGTGAGCTTTAATATTACTAAGATAAATTAAACCTCCAATTTTTCTGCTATTTGGTCTTGTGAGGTTAGGGCAAGTTGCTGAATACCTCAGGAAGTTGTTTTTCGTGTGAAATGGAAATAATATTGATTACCTCAGTGTTTTGGCTATGTTTCTATTTTTGTTTGTGGAATGAACTGCCACTTAGATCACAGTGCCTTGGAAAAAGTTAGTTCTGTCAATTTCTTTCTTCCAATTCAAAAATCCCAAATCTGTTCTGTATAATTTTGACATGTTTTTATTCTTTTCCTATCAAGACCAATTTCCCCAAAGATCTCTATTAATTCCTGTCTAATCTATGAACTTTGCTTGAGTGTTATTGATTGGCTTCAGTTTTGATTCTAAACATCTGTTGTCTAATTAAACTTTCAACAATTTAAATTGACAAACATATTACTCATTTTGGCAAAATTCTCCTTATTGTACTCTAAATATTTTATTTTCAATAGATCTTTCTTCTTAAAATATTTGCAAAGATTTGGAAAAGGACTCTCCCTTGCTGTTATTATAAAGAGGATACAGTGTTAACAACAGAACAGAATATACCATATATTCGCTAACAGAATCAGTAAACTGAGTCTGAGAATATCCCTTAAAATCTCATTAAAGAAGATATAAATAATCTGAATAGTCCTGAATCTGTTACAGAAATGAATTTGTAGCTAAAATCTTTTTTTTTTAAATCTTCCAAATAAAACCCTCCAGGCTCAGATAGCATTAATGATAAAATCTACCATATACTTAAAGAATAAATAATACAAATTAAAAAAAATCCTCCCAGAAAATAGAACTGATTGTGTAAGTAGAAAATATCAAGTAAACCACAAAAGAGATCCTAGAACTATCCAGATTGTTGGATAAATATGTATGTCACATCCATATACCTATGTAATAGTGGTGGATAATTGGAAATTAGAATTTTAAAAATATCATTTAAAATAGCACCAAAAAGGAAATATCTCAATATCAGTCTAATATTATCTGAGTAATTTATACAGAGCATTGATAAAAAAATCAAAGGCAGCCTACATAAGTTAAGTAATATACCCATGTTTATACATTGAAAGATTCAGTTTTGTTGAGATATCGTCTCTTACAATTTGATCTCCAGATCCAATGTAATCATAATTGAAAACTCACTAAGGTTTTTTAAAATAGACATTGACATGTTAATCCTAAAATTTCCATGGAAAGACAAAAGAAATAGAATAACCAAACTGAGACTCTGAAATTCTGCAAAGGAACAGTGTCATAGGCCTCACATTACTTAATTTAAGAATTACTGCAAAGCTACAATAAACAAGAGTGTGGTATTGTTAAAAGGATAGACACATAGATCAATCAAACAGAATGAAGGCCTAGAAATAGACCCTTGTGGATATATTCAACTGATTTTTGACACAGGTCTAAAAGTAATTCAATAGAGGAAAGATAAATACCTTTTCAAACATTTTTTTTTTTTTTATTAGTTAGAGAGAGAGCGAGAGAGCGAGGACAGGCAGACAGAGTGGCAGGCAGAGGCAGAGGGAGAAGCAGGCTCCCTGCCAAGCAAGGAGCCCGATGTGGGACTCGATCCCAGGACGCTGGGATCATGACCTGAGCCGAAGGCAGCCGCTTAACCAACTGAGCCAGTTTGTTTCATGCCTTAACACCATGGCAAATACACACACACACACACACACACACACACACACCTCTTAAGATAGATATATATCTAACATGCAAAATTTCTTTAGAAAGGAAGAAAACAGGAGGAACTATATTACAATGGGTTCATTAAAGAATTTTTAGAAATCAAAAGCATGACCCATAAAAGAAAATATTTGTTAGTTGCACTCAATCAATATTTTAAAAAATTGTTCTGTGAAAACCATACATTCGTCATCTCACCTTTTCTGTGGGTCATGAGTCCAGGAAGAGTTTAGCTGGTTCTTCTGCTTACGGTCACATAAGGCTGCAATCAAGTCGTTGGTCAGCACAAAGTTCCCATCCTGAGGCTTGACTGGGGAAGGGATTGCTTTCCTTCTTGTGTGGTTGTTGTCGGCGGCTTTAGCTTTTTGCTGGCTATCAGCTGGAGGCTCCCCTCAGCCTCTAGAGGCCACCTATAGTACCTTGTCACCAAGGGTTTCCTAACATGACTGCTTACCCCTTACCAGTTGGGTGCTGCCGTTGTATATGATGTGATCATGTAAGTAAGCACACATGCTCACATACTTCTATGTGAATAACAGATCCCATCCACACTTAAGGTTGAAGGAACACACAAGAGAGTGAGCACCAGGACCTGTGACTGAGAGGGGACATGCAAGAGTGTTCATCAGGAATCCTCTGAGAAAAAGGTCTCCAGTGGCATCCTATGTCTTGCTGCTTAGAGCGACTTTGGCTTCTCCAGAGACCTCTAAAGGATTTTTTTATGACACCTAGCGCCTACCATTTTTCTAGTTTTTAGTTTATTTGTAGGAAGTAGTCTCTTTCTACTTCTTAGAGAAAGTGCTTTTCACTAGCATCAAGCAGCTAAGCTTTCCCTTCTTATTCAGTCCTTATGTGTTCTTTTTTGTCTTAAAATTTCCAACGTGTGTGGCATCAGACCTGTTGCTGATAAAAGTTTCATATTTTACATATCCTTTTGTTCATTTCAACAAGAATATGGAAGGGAAGGTGATGTATCTCCATTACAATATATATCCAGAATTTATGGGAATCTTTTAAAATTTTATTTGAGGAGGGGAGAATTTCTTGATGAAGAGCTGGTCATGGGTTTGAGAAATGAAGTGGCTTGTGAAGCCACTGTGACTCATTCTAAAATACTTGATATTATCTATTTGTTTTGTGAACATGTATCTCTTGCCTTTCTGTGCTGCTTTTCCCCCCTCAGATTTTAGTCTAGTACTTTATTTTTTTAAAGATTTTATTTATTTATTTGACAGACAGAGATCACAAGTAGGCAGAGAGGCAGACAGAGAGAGAGAGAGAGAGAGAGAAGGAAGCAGGCTCCCTGCTGAACAGAGAGCCTGATTCGGGGCTCGATCCCAGGACCCTGGGATCATGACCTGAGCCGAAGGCAGAGGCTTTAACCCACTGAGCCACCCAGGTGCCCCAGTCTAGTACTTTAAATAAGCTGTAATGTAATATTGAATTTTACCATGTCGGAGTTTTACATATCTTTAGTTACATCATATATGATTTATAGGGTCTTAGACAATAATTAAAATCTTAAAACCTTGCCTTCTTTGTGAATAAAATAAAAGATATTTACAGAAATTTCCTTAAAGAGTGAGAATTTAATTATGTGTAAAGCACCTGTACACTACCTGACTCATGCTAATGCCCTAATAAATAGTATCTATTTTTTGTTATTTATGAAAATGGACTTTTTTAACCTAATCTTGTTAGATCCACAAACACTTCTGTGATATAGAAATTATCTTTCACATTTTACGTATGAAATAACTAAACATCAGAGATACTAAATGACTTAAGTTTCCACCAAAAGAGTGGAGAAGCCTGAATATGGTGCAGGGCATATGACATCAATCCCATGCTCTTGACCTTCTACTGCAACTACCAGTAGGTCCAGAAAGGAGACATATCCTACAAGGGATGCTGAAAATCCATCAGCTAAACTTGTTAGCACTGTTTACTGTTTTCAAAACATTGAAACTGCCACCTGTCAACAATTTGGTATCACTTCCACCCTACCACAGGGTGGCAAGGCCCATTTGTCTTGCACTGGCTTCCTAACTCGTCATTTTGATTCTGCTCCTGCCAGCCACACTGCCAACACACAGCATATATCATCAACACATTAAATTATGTGATGTTTAATCTTCAATGAGATCATGTCACTCCTCTGCTCAAAATATTTTATTGTCATGTATATATATGTGTATGTGTATATATGTACATATATATGCATGTGGTTATATAGTTTATATATATAAATGTGTATATATATAAATATATATATATAAATGTATATATGATGTAAATGTATATTACAAGGATAAATGGAAACAAGAAAAGACCAAAGATTTTGTGTTTCCTGGACCAAAGACCTCTCCATTTACCAAGTCACTTCTTTAGAAGAATTTCTTTTTTATACATATAGAGAGAGCTCATGCACAAATGGGGGATGAGGGAAAGAGGGAGAGAGAGAGAATCCAAAGTAGGCTTTATGCTGGGCTATGCGGGGCTTGCTTCTACACCCTTGAGATCATGATGTGAGCTGAAATCAAGAGTCAGGTTAACTGACTGACCCACTCAGGTGTCCCTAAGAAAGATATTATTCTTGATGATGTTCCTTTGAAGTCAAAGGGTGAATGCATGCTCCTGAAATAAGGATAAAATGTGCTTTACTTTGCTTTACTTTTTTCATGATCTGAAGTTACTACAGGCAGTTTAGAAGGAGATCTGTATCATATTCCAGACTCAGTCATTTACTCTGTTTGACTGTGAATAAATTACTTCCACTCTCTATGCCTCAGTTTCTTCAAGTGAGAAAAGCCTATATTATAATCATTTCCAAGTTGAAACATGTTGCAATTCTATGAATGGCAATAAATTTAGCAAATCCTTGGAACTGTGTTCATCCAATTAAACTCTGTAGTCGTGTAATTAAAAAGGATTAGATATGAGCATAAAACAGAGTTTCTGTTTACCCTTAGAGAAAGCCACCAGCTCATGATAAAGACAATAAAGCTGCTTACATTTACTGCAAAGAACTTTCAAAATATGTATTTGATGTTCTTAATGCATTACAAATACATTCCAGTTACTGTTTTCTCAGTCTGGAATATACATCACACTTGGAGTCATACCTAAAGAGAACATCCCTGCTCTTCCTATATGCGACCGACCCTTTGATTTTGTTGCTTAGTTTTCACCACTGACAACTATAATTGAAGTCTAGTTTACTCTTATTTCTTGGCAGCAAGTTTGGTTTGCACAAGTTTCAAGGTTGCTTGGTCCAAACGCCTAAATAGTGCTCTTGGTCTGTTGGTTTCTTCCAGAAATTCTTTTTTTTTTAAGATTTTATTTATTTATTTGACAGACAGAGATCACAAGTAGACAGAGAGGCAGGCAGAGAGAGGGGGGAAACAGGTTCCCTGCTGAGCAGAGAGCCTGATGCGGGGCTCGATCCCAGGACCCTGAGACCATGACCTGAGCCTAAGGCAGAGGCTTTAATCCACTGAGCCACAAAGGCGCTCCTCTTCCAGAAATTCTTAATTTATTTGAAAGGTGAACCATTTCAACTCACTCTATTTTTCAAGTTAAATTGTTTTCAAATGGAATATACAACAAATAAAGATTTGGCTTCTGCTATTCTCACCAAAATCTTCTTGCATCACTCATCTCTGTGAACCCGATGCTTGGTAGTGGGTAAAAATTAATGTGTTTTCTTCACCTTTTATACCTGGCAGATCAATCATTTTGCCTGAAAAGCACAGTAAGCATTCTCATTTTCTTGTCCCCTCACCCTAACTTTTTTTGTACCTTATAAATTATGTATTTGGGTGATTATTTGATTATTCTCCCTTTCCTTATTGTACTGTAAGTTCCATGGATTCAGGAAACATGTTTGTGTTGTCACTTCATATTCATCACACTTTATACTTGCCTAAAAAAGGGCCCATGTGAAATACAAATCAAAACCACAATGAGATATCACTTCACAGTCAGAATGGCTAAAATGAACAAGTCAGGAAATGACAGATGCTGGCGAGGATGTGGTGAAAGGGGAACCCTCCTACACTGTTGGAGGGAATGCAAGCTGGTGCAACCACTCTGGAAGACAGCATGGAGGGTTCTCAAAAAATTGAAAATAGAGCTACCTTATGATCCAGCAATTGCACTACAGGGTATTTACCCTAAAGATACAAATGTAGTGATCTGAAGGGGCACATGCACCCGAATGTTTATAGCAGCAATGTCCACAATAGCCAAGTTATGGAAAGAACCTAGATATCCAACAACAGATGAATGGATAAAGAAGAGGTGGTATATATACACAATGGAATACTATGCAGCCATCAAAAGAAATGAAACCTTGCCATTTGCGATGATGTGGACAGAACCAGAGGGTATTATGCTTAGCGAAATAAGTCAATCAGAGAAAGACAACTATCATATGATCTCCCTGATATGAGGAAGTGGAGATGCAATGTGGGGGGTAAGGGGGTAGGAAAAGAATAAATGAAACAAGATGGGATCAGGAGGGAGACAACCATAAGAGACTCTTAATGTCACAAAACAAGCTGAGGGGGGCTGGGGAGGAGGGGAGTAGGAAGAGGGTGGTGGGGTTATGGACATTGGGGAGGTTATGTGCTATGGTGAATGCTATGAAGTGTGAAACCTGGCGATTCACAAACCTGTATCCCTGGGGCTAATAATACATTATATGTTTATAAAAAATTTAAAAAAATTTTAAAAAGGGCCCATGTGCCTATGTATGTAGGTGAATGTGTGAATTCATGCATTCTTCATAACGCAGAATAATACTTTCTCTATAAAACATTGTTTAATTTTTTACTCCTATTCCTTCACAACTCCTACCCAAACTGTTTACTGCTCCTCTATACTACCGTCATATCATGTATGCCTACTTGTACATTTGTATGTGTGGGAAATACTGGTTTAAGAAAGTTTAATTTGGACTTCTCTTGCTAACCACATATCTGAATATAATCATTCATTCAGCAAAGATTTCTTGAGCAGCTAATATGAACCAAGTAATATTTATAATCAGTAAATATTTAATCACCATTATAAACCAATATTTAGCTCTGCTTCTGACTCACAGGCAATAAATACCCATAATGGTGTGCCAAAGAAAAACAATGTATGATGAATCATTTTGCACATCTCTCTCTGCTAGCGCATATGTGCACATAAAGCTGAATAATTGAGAGAAGTTAACAAATCACTCATGAAAGGATGTGAATTTTGCTAAAGTGAAGTGGCTTATGGTTCTTTTTCATTGACAATAAGTTAAATAGCTCAGGTTTTTGGTATTTGAAGGAAAACAATTATGACTTTAATTTTCTTTATGTGTTTGAACTATTGTGCATAAATGTATGCTTGTTAGAGAAAATTTGTCAAATGAAAACATTATTAAATGTAATTACCTTTCTCAGAGATAATCAATATACAAATTTTAGTACATTGTTCTTCTAAGAAAAAAATTAAATTTTAACCCAACTAAAAAAAAATCTCAAACACACTGATTTGTACTTGATTTATTATACACACACACACACACACACACACACACATACACATACATGTTAGGCCTTTTAAAAAAATATTGTTTCACAGTTCTCTGATGTTTTATTCCATTTTCTTCTACTATTGACGTTGTGTCAAGGTTCATATAATTCTTTCTTGGGCTATGTCCAATTTACTGATTAGCCTATCAACGGCGACAATAACAGCAACAACAACAAAAACCCAAACAAACCAAAAATACTCTCCATCCTTGATGCTGCATTTCCATTTCTGATATTTTCATTTTCTTTTAATGCTTTCCAAATATCTGCTGAAATTTCCCAATTTTTTCATTTATGTTTTCCACTATTACCACTAGATCTTTTCATATATACTATATCGTAATGATTTTAATTTCCTAGTATGATAATATCAATGTCTGGGCTATCTCTAATTCTTTTAACTATTTTCTCTCTTAATGATGGCTCATATTTTATTGGTTTTTAAAGTGTGCCTTAATTTTTTTATTAATTATTTTTATTAACATATAATGTATTATTTGCCTCAGGGGTACAGGTCTGTGAATCGTCACACTTACACACTTCACAGCACTCACCATAGCATATACCCTCCCCAGTGTCCATAAGTGAACTGCCCTCTCCACACACCCCTCCCCCCAGCAACCCTCGGTTTGTTTTGTGAGATTAAGAGTCTCTTATGGTTTGTCTCCCTCCTGATCCCATCTTGTTTCATTTTTTCCTTCCCTATGCCCTAAACCCTCCACTCTGCCTCTCAAATTCCTCATAACAGGGAGATTATATGATAATTGTCTTTCTCTGATTGACTTATTTTGCTCAGGATAATACCCTCTAGTTCCATCCACATCATTGCAAATGGCAAGATTTCATTCTTTTTATGGCCGAATAATATTCCATTTTGTGTGTGTGTGTGTGTGTGTGTGTGTGTGTGTGTGTGTGTAAGACTTTGTCTTCATCCATCCATTTACTGATGGACACTTAGGCTGATTCCATAATTTGGCAATTGTAAATGCTGCTACACTAAGCTTCAGGGCACATATATCCCTTAGAATTAGTGTGTATTCTCCGGCTAAATATCCAGTAGTGCAATTATTAGGTCATAAGATAGTTCCATTTTTAATTGTTTTTTAGGAACTTCCATACTATTTTCCACAGTGGCTGCATCAGTTTACATCCCAGCCAATAGTGCATAAGGACACATTTTGCTTCACACCTTCATTGATACTTGTTTCTTGAGTTTTTTACTTTAGTCACTTTGACAGGTGTGAGATGGTATCTCATTGTAGTTTTGATTTGCCTTTCCCTGACAATTAGTGATGTTGAGAATCTTTCCATATATCTGTTGGTTATCTGGATGTCTTCTTTGGAAAAATGCCTGTTTATGAATTCTGCCCATTTTTAAATTGGACTTCTTTTTATGTTAAGTTGTGTAAGTTCTTTATATATTTTGGATACTAACCTTTTATTGGGTATGTCATTTGCAAATATCTTCTCCCATTTAGTAGTTTGTCTTTTAGTTTTGTTGTTGTTTTTTTTTTTAACTGTGCAGAAGGTTTTTATTTTGATGTGGTCCCAACCATTTATTGTTGCTTTTGTTTACCTTGCCTGAGGAGACATATCTAGAAAGATGCCAAGGCTGAAGTCAGAGAATTTACTGCCTGTGTTCTCATTTAGGATTTTTATGGTTTCAGGTCTCACATTTATTCCTTTAATCCATTCTGAGCTAATTTTTGTGTATGGTTTAAGAAAGTGGGCCAGTGTCATTCTTTTGCATGTCATTGTTCAATTTTCCCAACATCATTTGTTGAAGAGACTATCTTTTTCCCATTGCCTGTCCTGGTTTCATTTGTTGAATATTTTTGGGCATAGAATTGTGGGGTTATTTCCAGGCTTTCTGTCCTGTTCTTTTGATCTATGTTTCTATTTTTAGGCCAGTACCAGGCTGTTTTGCTTCCTACAGCTTTGTAATATAACTTGAAGTCCAGAATTGTTATACCTCCAGTTTTGACTTTTCTTTTTCAAGATTGCTTTATCTATTTGGGGTCTTGTATGTTTCCATACAAATTTTAGGGCTATTTGTTCTAGTTCTGTGAAAAATACTATTGGGATTTTGACAGGGATTGCATTAAATGTGTAGATTGTTTTCAATAGTATAGAAGTTTTAACAACATCTGTTCTTCCAACCCCTGAGCATGTGTTGTTTTTCTATTTGTTTGTGTCGTCTTCAGTTTCTTTCATCAGTGTTGGGTACATTTTAGGGTACAAATCTTTTACCTCTTTGGTTAAGTTTGTTCCTAGGTACTTTATTATTTTTTTGTGCACTTGTAAGTGGGATTGTTTTTTTAATTTCTCCTTGCGGTGTTTCATTATTTGTGTATAGAAATGTAACTGATTCCTGTACATTGACTTTGTATCCTGTGACCATACTGAATTCATTTATCAGTTCTGATAGTTTTTTGTGGCATCTTAAGGGTTTTCTATACATAGTAATATGCCATCTGCAAATAGTGAAAGTTTTACTTCTTTCTTACTGATTTGAATGCCCTTTATTTTTTTGTTTTTGTGTTGTTGTCTGATTGCTATGTGTATCAGAGATGCAATAGCACCAGATTTCCAGACACTTTCCCTGTGTTGTTGCCTGAGGTTTTCACGGATGGTCATGGGTGCCATCAGACCAGCTGCCTGCTCCCAACCCACTGCCGGGACTGCAGTCTGACTGGTGTGTTTAGTTATCCTCCTCTAACCCCAGGGCAGGAGTCACTTTAGAGTGGTTCTGTCCCCTGCTGGGATTGTTTGCACACTGCCTGGCTTGTGGCCCTGGATTGAAGAGGCTCTAGCCAAGAGTGGACTGGGGGCAGCAGGACATGCCATACCCACAGGGGTTCTGTGTTGGTGAAAGGGGACGTGCTGCCATCACCAGACCAGGCTGGCTAGGGCAGTGTGCAGTTCTAACAAGGTACACACTTGGTCTGCTGTGAAATGAGACCTACGGCCATCACCACTAGGACCAGCTGAAGTAGATTTGCAAAGTGCATGTGGGCAGGTCATGAAATTTTAATGAGGTACTGGCTGGTCTTCTGGCTTGCTCAGAACAGAGCCCCCTGATTTTTAAAATTCCAACTTTAAGTCCCATTGGTTGTAAGAACTCACAAAATTTGCCCCCTCCTCTAGTTTTTCAGAGCCAGGTGTTATGGGGATTCGTTTGGTGTGTAAGTCTGTTTCTCTCTGGTCTCTGTGCCTCTGAGTCCCTCCCTCCCACAGACAACGCCCATCTGTTTAACTCCCCACTGCACGTCTTCTCCCTTACCCTCTTCAATGTGTCCTCTTCTCTACCTTTAGTTGTGGGTATTTTTCTGCCAGTCTTCTGAGGGGTACCTAGTTGTATCTGTAGGACAAGATGAGCTTAGGGTCTTCCTACTCTGCCATCTTCCCAGCCACCTGACAGCTTCTAAATTACTTTCAAAGTACTTTTGTTTAAGTGCTAATAGAATAAAAAGCTTAAAATACACAAGTTAAATTAGACTTGGAGTGTTTTTGAGCACCTCTGATGTGTCTGATTTCATTCAAGATACTTTAGACCCAGTGGTAAATATATCGTTGTTTTTGCCATCATAGAATTTATACACTAGGGACTGGGACTATAAATAATCTCAGAAATCATGGAAGTATTGCTGTTCTTGATCATACACATGTATAGGCATACATAGACATATAAATTCAGTACACATATTCTAAAAAGAGAAGTGTGAGGAGAATGGATTGCTTGCTTTAACCTGGTAATAATAAATGCATCATTAGTGTATGAAAAAATGAATGTGAGACCAAAGAAATGCAAATATATTGAACTTTCCAGCCATCAAAAAATTCAAGTTAAAATATTAAGGCAAGATGTCAATCTATTATAAAACAAAACAAAATAAAAAAGCTCCAACAGAAGAACACAAGGTCTCAAGGAACCTATTGCAGTGTTACATAGTTTTGTGTGTAAACTGGAACAAGTAATTTGGAAAACAGTTTAACAGTATATTTTAATAGTTATATTCATGTTTTTACTTAATAATTCTATTCCTTTAAATATATACCAGAATAATTAGTGGAAAATGATGATGTTTGTGAACAAAAATGTTTGTCATATATTTGTCTCTAATAAAACATAGTATGATATTATTATATATTATTTTCAATATGGCAGAATAGCAAATTGGTAAAATTACTTTTATACTTCCTATCCTACACTGTATTACTAATCCCTTTTGCAAAGGTCAAAACCTTAGCATACTTTATCCATCTATAATCACAGACACTTGAATTAAATATCTATCCATAACTTCTTCCATCAGTTATAACCTTCTGCATTTCTCATTCCCCTTTAGAGATTCACTGACTTTCCTCCTACAAAATGAGGCAATGAATATATTCTCTTCTAAAGAAAAATTTAAAATGAGTGGAGATTTTAGTTAAATACAACATTTAAAATAATTAATGAGGATGATTTTAAATGGTCACAATCTTCAGGGCCCCAGCAGTATGAACTCTGACCCAAAGGATTTTTTTCAAGGTTTATATTACTATGTTTAATTTTTATGATGTCCAACATGGAAAAACAATCACAAAGGAAATAATAAAATTCACTCTCATTCACCCACCCAGAAACAAAATTCATTCCAATGTCAGGACATTGGTTGTACCTAAGAATGGATGGCATATAATGGAATGAGAAACTGGGCGTATTTTAAAATTTTATTTTATGACTTGTGTTTTTTCCTCTAAGGATTACAAATAAAGAAAGCTGATTCTATTGTCTGCTAATAAGCTGCTTCCACAAAAATTCTACTTCAAAGTCTCAATGCCATTTGTAGTCCTTTAGCAAGATTGAAATAATTATGTTTCTAATGGGATTTGAAAATCATGGTTCTGGTGCTTGTAGCAAAGTTTAATGACAGTCGGCTATTGTGGACCAGGCGACTTTAAAATTTAAGGTAGAAGATATGAAACAAATTTACCCATGTAAAATCTTTCTATTACTAGTCAAAGTTTGTGAAATTGAAAAAAAAAAGAGGTGATTCATATTTGTCTACAAAAATGTAGTTTTGCTTTGGTGATTTTAGGATAGCTTCTCAGAAAATCACAATGATTATTAAATAAACAGGGTAGAAAACTGATGTAGATGTAATAAATGCTTGCTTTTTTTGTTTTGTTTTATTTAGTCTGTGGGTATATGTTTTGTAGAGACTTTCTGCTACCTGGCGGATACCACATTTTACTTTCTTTCTAAATGTACTGCTAACATTGATTAAAGAACACTCAGTTTAATTCATCAATGTGGGAAGCAGCAGCCTTCTGTTTAACAGATCTAAATCTACTTTCTCTCATTTAAATTTCTCCTTGTATTTCTCCTTGAGTGTATTGTATGGATCATTTCTGTAAAAGAATTATCATCTATTCTGAGCACCCTTCTTATAGATGCTTAAGATAATTTTATCCCAGAACTAAAATTATGTTGATATTAATCAAATTTGTATAGATTATTATTAATATTTTGAACATTTTTATGATTCTTCCCAAATTAAAAAATATATACACATTATTAAAGGGAATAATGATACTCAATTAAGATTTTGTGTTAAATAAATGAAATATTGAATTTAAATAACCCAACACTGTATTTAAAGTATAAAAAGGACTCCATAAATGTCACTTCCTTTATTTTTTTCCTGGGGATTATACAATTACAACCACTTAAAGAAAAGAGAAGCAAAACATGAAATAAAGAATATGATGTAATAGAAATTATAATCTTAGATTTTATTTCACCCACTTCTATAGCATTTTTACAAAAGAAATTCATTTTTAATTGTTATGTTACTATATATAGAATTCTTTTTTTAATAATTTATTTATTTATTTGAAAGACAGAGATCACAGGTAGGCAGGGAGGCAGGCAGAGAGGCAGGCAGAGTGAGAGGAAAGGAAGCAGGCTCCCTGCTGAGCAGAGAGCTCGGTGTGGAGCTCGATTCCAGGACCCTGGGATCATGACCTGAGCCGAAGGCAGAGGCTTTAACGCACTGAGCCACCCAGGTGCCCCTATATATAGAATTCTTATAATATGAATAAGTATCTTTTCCTTTGTTTGGTTTATTATGGATTCTTCTATGTTCTATCTTTCCAGAACAAACTACATAAAGCAGAAGGGTTTTATTTCTTTTTTTTTTTTAAGATTTTATTTATTTATTTGACAGATAGAGGTCACAAGTAGGCAGAGAAGCAGGCAGAGAGAGAGGAGGAAGCAGGTTCGCCGATGAGCAGAGAGCCCAATGCGGGGCTCGATCCCAGGACCCTGGGATCATGACCTGAGCTGAAGGCAGAGACTTAACCCACAGAGCCACCCAGGCGCCCCAGGGTTTTATTTCTTAAATATTTGGCAGGAATCTCCAATTAAACTGCCAAGACCTTATATATGTGTGTGGGAGGGTGTGTTTTTGTGTAAGCATTGTGTTTGAAATACTAATAAACTTTTTAAATATACAGTGAACTATTCCTGTTTCTTATTTCTTCTTGATTCAGCTTAAGTAAGCTATGTTTCTAGATATTTCTATAGTTCAGTTCATATAAGTTTCAGACTGGAACTACTATTCCTACATATGTGAGTCAGAAAGTATTTACATCATAGGTATTTTTAAGAAAAATTGTTAACTTAGTTCATGTAAAGAATGTGAATATATGAAAGGTTCAGAAATATTCACTCATAATCTTATCAAGGGGGTAAAAGAGATGATGACCTAATGATCTTTTTAACCCTTTTATTAAGCAAGTACCAGAGGAGATTATTCATCGCTGAACAACATGGTGCAAATATTATGTTGAGGTCAAATATGAAGGAAAGCAAAGATAGTAAACATTGTTAACCACATATTTCATGTAAACCATTTCTTACACATTGTATCATTTGATTCCTCCAAAATTCTTGAAAATTAACTATTTTAGGGAAGTGGAGATTTTCATTCAAAGTCACACACTCAGTAAGTATTCAGCCCCTATTGTAACCCAGATCTGTTGGTTTATGAGTCCACTATTCTTTCTAATCTCCATACACAATTTCTCCTTCTGCATCACCCAAATATTGTATTTGATCTAAAAGACTAGATAATCCATGGTATATGATTAGGAAAAATATTGTACTGAGAGCAATATATTATATAAAAAGTAGAGGACTGGCTTTTTCCTATTAAGAAGTCAAATCAGAAAAAACAAATGCTGAGCTGAGTCTAGAAATATTTAATGAGAAGGAATATATTTGAATGAGCATAAATGGGTAGAGGTTTTGTTTAAAAGGTATGCATTAGGATATTATATATTATGTCACAGATTATGGTTACCAGACCTAGAGCATGGCTTTTGATCCCATTTTTTATTTTCTGTTTCCATATGGAAGACAGGATTCAATGGTGGAGAGCAAGGCTGTATTAGAAGACCTGACTTCTGGTCTTTGTCTCCCACATTTGGTTGGAGTGCACCAGACAAGTCGTTTCTGCTCTTTGGGTCACTATCTCTTTGATTTTTAACTTAAGGGGTTGAATGAGACAATTTTATTTGAACTGGTGATATCACCAAACCTTATATGTCAATTTTCTTGTCACTGCATCATAATATGCCAACTAACAGGTTGTTTGAGGACCAGAGGAAAAGGTATATAAAGAAGAAAAGAAACTACTGTATCTTTATAAACACAATGGAATGTAAACTCCCTTCTTGATGTTTGAAAGGCAGAGGCCATATTCTCCAGAATAATAATAGCACAGCATAGAAACATAGAAAACAAGCCCTCAGAAACAAAATGGAAAACAATTAAAAAATTATCTTACCCTTATGGTCTCTCTGGTATGAGATGGTTTCAGCAAATCTCAAGTCTATCAAGTCAGCCCGAGTAGTTAGTAGTTATTGTTTGGAACAGAATCACATTTAAGTATAATAGAAATTGAATTTTACGTGTTTAAAATGTTTTGATGGGGGTGCCTGGGTGGCTCAGTGGGTTAAAGCCTCTGCCTTCAGCTCAGGTCATGATATCAGGGTCTTGGGATCCAGCCCTGTATCCGTCTCTCTGCTCAGTCGGGAGCCTGCTTCCTCCTCTCTCTCTGCCTGCCTCTCTGCCTACTTGTGATCTCTTGTCTGTCAAATAATAAAACAAAATAAAATGTTTTGATGTATAAATATATGAGACACTGAAGAGCTGTCCAGTGATGGGATAATGAAGCCATTTCATCCTAGAAATATCTTTTTGGGGAAAAAAATCTGTGCTAAAGCCTGTTCATTGACTATCAATGGAATGATAAGAATAAATGTTAATAGGAAGAAATGACTGTTACACCCATGTTTTTTGTTATTGAAAATAAAGGGAAGTTTTTTTAGCCAGACTTATGAGCTAAAAAGAGATAAAAACCCATGAATCCCCTTCATGTTCAGTGAACCTCAAAAACTGATAATTGAGGAATATGTCTCTTTTTGTCTCTCCTTTAATTTAGGTTTTTGGGGATTTGGAATAGAAAGGGAGCTGGATATCAATGAGCCCTTGATCCATTTTTCTCCTACCTTCTGTATTTTAACACAGTTTTTACTTGATCTGTGAAATCTCATCAGAAAAATTCCTCAGTTCTGTTACTTTTTATAGTAATTGATATTATTTGGATTCTTATGCTAGTTTATTTATTGATATGTCCTATTTTTCTGCATCTGTGTCTTCTATCTTTTGTTAATAAATATTTTATTTTGAAAGAAGAGAGAGTTATATAAGCTATTGCTAATCAAATATTGAACCATAATATTTGCATTTGAATAGGACTTAATTTTCAAAAATTATCATTTTTATCTAAATAATCAAATACATTAAATAAAATATTCCATAGCATTTATTTAAATGGCAAAATAAGAGTACAGTTGATACTTGAACAACATGGGAATTAGGGGAGCCAAACATTTCTTACCCAGTTGAAAATCCATGTATAAGTTTTGACTCCCCTTAAACTTAACTATGTATAGCCTACTGTTGAACAGAAGTCTTATCAATAACATAGTCAATTAACACGTTTTTAAAATGTTATGTGTATTATATACTGTATTCTACAATAAAGTTAGCTAGGGAAAAGAGAATGTTATTAAGAAAATCAGAAGGAAAGGAAAATACAGTTCCATATTGTATTGTATTTAGTGAAAAAATCTGTGTATAAGTGGACCTGCACAGTTCAAACCTGTGATGTTCAGGGTCAATTGCAATCTGAATTAAGGAACAAATAAAATTTTATACTGTTCTGGAAGGTCTAACCTAGTGACTTCCCTAGTAGAGTATCAAAACGTGAGTCTTAGGTACCACAGTATATAAAGCCAGTGAATCAGAATCTCTGGGCTTATGGTCTATATATCTCTATTTACTTCCCAGTTACAAGGAAATTTTAATACATTGACAGTTTAGACCTCTTATTCTACTGTATAAAAAATAATTTTAAAAAATATAATTTTTAAATAAAGTAATTTGATATTTCATTATCTATAGGAGATACAATATATCTGATACAAAGACTGTTTTCCTGGAACATCCAATAAAATAAATTGAGACCCTTTCAGAAATTGTTAGGCCATTTTAAATAGTATGTATTAAAATGTATGTATTTTAGAAACTTGATAGTTTTTTTCATTTAATTGATTTTTTTTTCAGTGATCCATAAGTCATTGTTTATGCACTACACCCAGTGCTCCATGCAGTAGGTGCCCTCCTTAATACCCACCACCAAGCTTACCCAGCTCCCCACCCTCCTTCCCTCCAGAACCCTCAGTTAAGTCAGAGGGGAAGATAAACCATGAGAGACTGTAGACTCTGAAAAAGTTGATAGTTTTTATATAATCTAGCAAAAGTCCTTTAAATCATTGTGGAAGATGTTTTCATTAATAGTAAGATTTTTTTAATAGTAAGATTATTTTATAAAACAAAAAAATAAAGTACATTGTTACAAATATAATAAAAATTTAAGGAAAGTGTAAAAGAGAAATTATAAAAAAAGGTATTTTCTAAAGTCCTGCCAAAACAATGGAGTACCATACACTGAAATCACCATGTTGCAACAAGCACACCTAAGTATTAGAGAAAAACAGGTATTAAGACAATATTGACAAATCTTGCTAGTCCAATTTGAAAAAAAATCTGTAATTCAAAAATTACCATAGATAAATTTAAAATAAAAAAAACCATGTAAATAAGCAGAGCATATCTGACAGATGATGGGGTTTTTATACAGCACTCTTAAAATTACTAATCAGGAGATGAAAACACAACTGGAATTATTAACAAAGCCTATAATAAGCCATTTACTAAAATAAATACAAATGGTAAATGGACATAGCCATAAATATTCAAACTCACTAAGCAATCAAAAAATGCAATTTTAGCAAGAATGCAAACCAATTTTTTGCCTATTGATTTTGAAAAGAATTTTAAAAATCTAATTCTCTAGGTGGAAGGTGAGGAAAAATAAGCACTTTCAATCACTGCTGACAGGCATGTTAATTGCTAGAAACTTACTTCAATTTGGAAATATTTATCAGAAACTCTGAAAATGTTCATGTAATTTTACTTAGCAATTCTTCTTAGGAAAATTTGTCCTGAGGGACTAATCATAAATATGTTCAAAATTTGGTATAATGGCAAACAGTATATCATGCAAAAAAAAAAAAAAAAAGAAAATCCTAAATGTTTACCAAGAGGAGAGAATTTAAATGATCTATGAGAACAGACACCGAAATCCAAAGGAAAATAATATTTTTTTAAAAACATAAATAAATATAGGTAGACAGAATGAAACAATGCATGGGTCAGTAATAAATAAAAGACCCAAGGATTACAGATAATTCAATTACTTAATTCTGTGTACTGCAATTTAAAAATTTTTCAGCTCTTGTTATTAAGAAAATCAAGAAAGTTGATGAATCCCATGTCCCTAGAGGTATTAAAAGCTAGTTTCTATTAGACCATATTTCATATTATAATAAGTAAGATTTATTTAATATTTAACAAGGACTAGTTTACTCCACATGACAGCCCTCTAAATTAAAATGATTAAAGGAATTCTATTCATTCAGTAGATAAAATACACATTAAGATCAATAGTACTTTATTATTTTTTAAAATTTTTATTTATTTTTTGTTTCTTTTCAGTGTTCCAGAATTCATTATTTATGCACCACACCCAGTGCTTCATGAAATATGTGCCCTCCCTAATACCCACCACCAGGCTCACCCAACCTCCCATCCACCCCCCTCCAAAACCCTCAGTTAGTTCCTTAGAGTCCATAGTCTCTCATGGTTCGTCTCCCCCTCAAATTTCCCCCAACTCCTTTCTCCTCTCCATCTCCCCATGTCCTCCGTGTTGCTCCTTATGCTCCACAAATAAGCGAAACCATATGATAATTGACTCTCTGTTTGACTTATTTCACTCAGCATAATCTCCTCCAGTCCCGTCCATATTGATACAAAAGTTGGATATTCATCCTTTCTGATGGAGACATAATACTCCATAGTATATATGGACCACATCTTCTTTATCCATTCATCCACATAAGGGCATCTTGGTTCTTTCCACAGTTTGGCGACTGTGGCCATTGCTGCTGTGAACATTGGGGTACAGATGGCCCTTCCTTTCACTATATCTCTATCTTTGGGGTAAATACCCAGTAGTGCAATTGTGAGGTCATAGGGAAGCTCTATTTTAAATTTCTTAGGGAATCTCCACACTGTTTTCCAAAGTGGCTGCACCTCCTTGCATTCCCACCAACTGTGTAAGAGGGTTCCCCTTTCTCCACATCCTCTCCAACACTTGCTGTTTACTGTCTTATTAATTTTGGCCATTCTAACTGGTGTAAGGTGGTATCTCAATGTGGTTTTGATTTGAATATCCCTGATGGCTAGTGTAAAATCAATAGTACTTTAAAAAATACCAGTTGTAATCACCTTGAAAATCTTGTAGAGATACAAGATTCCATCCATTGTAGTAACTAAAAATTATATAGGCACAAGTGATGGAATCAATGGCCATGTGACTCAACACAATTTCCAGCCCCTCTCCCCTTTCTGGAGGTTGGGCTAAAATTATATATCTAAAAACCCCAACCTTCTAGTCTCACAAATGGTCTTTCTTAGGTGGTCAGTCCTCAGTCTCAGTCATCCATCTTGTTTAAGTATTAAGTATAGTCCCAAGGACCCATCATGAAAAAGAGACACGCTGTTACTCAGGAAATTCCAAGGGTTCAGAGATTACCTCCCAGGAATGGAGGACAAAGACCAGACAAATTCTTTATTGCATACAAATCTTGTCAAGGACATGGGCAAACAGGAAATCTTGCAAACTGATGATTGGGGGTGCACACAGGTACTCCATTTGAGAGGCAATTTAAAGTAATTGAGTAAATTGAATGTTGGCAAAAACTATTGCTTAGGAACCCCACTCTTAGATATACTAGTTCTTAAAGGAACAAGTGTTAGGTTTTTCCCAACAGTGTTGTTTCAGGTGACTGGAAACAAGTGTTAGGTTTTTCCCAACAGTGTTGTTTCAGGTGACTGGACTTGTGATTTTCGAGTCCATATGAGGCAATAGAGAAATAAAATGTGTATGCAGCAGCTGTAGCAATTACTTAGATGTATTCCCATCAACATGAATTTATATTTAAAACAGGACTGCATGAACAAAAAAACCCAAATGAGGTCTACAGAAATTGTATACTTTAAAAAGACAATGGCAACAACAATAACAAGACTGCACGTTTGACAAAGGGCAATTTAAAATTCAAGAACGTGTACTAACACTTAGCAACATACCCCCCTCCCCCCGTGCTTCTGGGATGGATGACAAACATATAGAGATGAATATAAAAGAGAAATTATAAAACAACTGAGAGTAGTCATAGGTGGACCATGAGAGCCATGTGAACCAGAAGTTCACATAGAACTTTAATCTTATGGCTAAAAAGAGAGAGAGAGAGAGAAAGCACATTCCTAGCTCCATTCTTCCATTCTTCTTAGGCTAAAGGATTGTTTTAATAAAGCAGAAAGTGTGACTTTGGAGGTGAAAGAAATTCATTCATTCATTCAATAAATATTTACTGAGCACCTACTATATGCTGACATTCCACCACTTGATGAGAAAAAAACAAAGCTCCATCTAAGCCCTTGGTGACCCTGGATGTCCCTGGGTGCACAGACTCATGCATGAGCCTTTACAGAACAATGAGACCCAAGCAGGAAGCCTATGCAAGGAGAGGTACAAGTGTGTGGGGACTGATGTATTTTCTCTCTTAGACCACATACACTCTGTACTTTCGTAGTCTTAAGACTAATTGCACTTTTTTCAATTGCTCATTTTTTTGATTGCTTGAAGATGAGCACCTGGTCTGTCTTGCTTGTTACAGCGTCATGAGCGCCTTACACAAAGCGTAGGATCTAGCCAGTGTGCCATAAATATTTATAAAACAAGTAAGCACACAAATGACTCTTGGTAAAAATTTCAGAAGTATAATTCTGCTTCTCTAGAATTTATTTTCATGAATTTCAACAGAAGAAGATCCATGGTTGATGATATAGAAAAATGTGAACTTACCCAATTTTCAATACACTAGTAATGGCTATGAAATCTCAAGTAGTTTTTTGTTGTTTTTGTCCCCTACTCAGTGTGTGACAATTCTCAACTTGACCATTGTAGTTTAATCCCAGTGTTCATTATTACTAAATTGTCATACCTGGGTATGATGTTATCCTGTAATTTATCTTATTTTCTTCATTTAATTAATTCATTTTAATTTGTATTGTAGAAATATAGTTGACATTCAATGTTATATTAGTTTCAGGAGATGCCTGGGTGGGTCAGTCATTAAGCATCTGCCTTTGGCTCAGGTTATTATCCCAGGGTCCTGGGAATGAGCCCCACATCAGGCTCCCTGCTAGCAGGAAGCCTGATTCTCCCTCTCTTATTCCCTCTGCTTGTATTCCTTCTCTTGCTGTCTCTCTCTCTGCCAAATAAATATATAAAATCTTTTAAAAAATGTTATACTAGTTTCAGGTATACAATACAGTGATTTGAATATCTTCTTTTCTTTGAATGCCCACTTCAAAGAGCATTTTCAATGCCCATTTGCAATCGGGCACAGTGTTAGTTGCTGAGGACCAAGAGATGAGTTAAAAACACACTTCATTCTTAAGGAGCTCACAGTCCATCTAGAGTGACATGTATATGAATTCATTCAAAGTATTCATGTATGCAAAGAGTAGTGCAAGAACACAGAGAAGGAAATGAAATTTGATATGAAGTAGAAGCTAAGGGCAACTCACTGGAAAGATGAATTTTTAGCTAGGTCTTAAAAGAAAAGCAGCAGTTTGCCATCTGAACAATTAAAAAAAGGGTATCTAGAAAGTATAAACAACAAATATAGGGAATAAAATCAAGGAAGAGATCAGTGTATCTCAGAAGCTGGGAGGAATCAGGTGTGGCTTAAAACATTGGCTTTCTTATGGGACAGACTCAGGATGAGTCTGCAAAACGAGTATGGACCCCAATTCTGGAGAGTGGAGCCCCAAGTTTATTCAGTAAAGGCAAGGGGAAGTGATCAGTAGGCTGGAAGTTTTTCCATTTATTTCTCTCTTGCATTGTAGTTTCCTGACTCACTCGGTTTCTTGTGTATGAAAAAGCATCATTCAAAATTAAATGTAAAAGAGGCTAAGAGTTCATACAACAGCTAATCTCTTTTCAAACACATATTAACACTTGGATTTGGGTTATAGATCTAATTCATTCCAGAACACTATTCTGAGGTTCATATTCTTGTATGGGGTTAAACATCCCAGAGCCACAGTATTTGCTGAATCAGGAATATAACTAAAGTATCAATATCTCAACTTGACAAAATCCATATTTACCCTCTTGTATTCTGCTGCAGACATTAAAATTCTCTGTGGAGAAGGAAATTTGTTGTGCATATATATGGTAGAGTAAATTAAGTAAAAAAGAGTAATGTGAGGCTGCAGACTCAAGATAAATGGTGTATAAATCCAGATATTAAATTAAATGTTTCACTGGGCAATGATGAAGTGTTATACATTTGCTCTCTCCTGATGTATAAGAAATTGATTAGCTAAATTTCAAATTCACAAGGTAACTGACTGACACCCATTTTGCATAATTTCTGAAAGGGTGCTTTAAGATACATGACAAAAGTCAACCATGATCTTAACTCAAAAAGTAATTTCTACCCTGCATATTTTACATGTGAGCTGTGAGGATGCAAGAATTATGGGAAAGCAGGAGGAACGTTTCAAATGCAATAACTGCCTAATAATGAGTTACTTATTTTAATTGTCTTGCTTGTACTGTTAACATGCATATTATCAGCAATATGGATATAAGATGCCATCATTTTCTGACATCTTGTTATTTTTAAGAAATAAATGATAACCATCGGGTGTGCAGTATCTCTCCCTATAAATCTCTTAAGATATTTCCTTGAGTAAGATGCTAACTGTAGAATCGGTTCTACAGAACAATTAACTTGGAGATGCTGGTGGAGTGAGTGGGTACATAGGGAATGAGGGTCTCCTTGCTCTCCTAGCAATCAGTGATATAAAGGTTAGGTGTAAGTAGAGCATTCATTTAGCTTCAGTAAGGCAGTTGGAGCTCATTTATTTAACTCTTCCTTCTTCCCACCACCCCCATCCCTGGGTTCTTCTAAAATGAGTAAAAAATAAGAAATAAATATGGGGACATATATAATGTTAATAATGAGGAGTTTCAGATATCAAAAAATAGGTTCCAAATTCAGGAATTGAGTGTCAGTGGTAACCCATTACATAGCATTACAGCACAGAACAAAAGCACTTAGAAAGGAAATTAATGGAGTTTCCCAGGGATCTATATTCATAGAAAAAAAAAAACCACAAAGAAACAAATTGGAAGCAGCAGAGACTCAAAATCATGGGAAACTCTGGGGTGGTGAACAGAAGATAACTGGGATAGTCTGAACAGTTCCTGACTTTATTGTATCAACAACAAGCCAATTTACTGTAGTACAGGCAGTCATTGTTTTAATATAAATGCATAGCTAAGTGAACCTTAAAGACCTCTACAGCCAACTTGTAAAGGCTTAAACAAAGAGGAACAGTTCAGCTGACTCAAGCATGGTCAGCAGAGTGGTGGTGTTCTCCCCAGCTGCATGTACCTCCCTCTGTGTTCTTCCCAACCATCTAGAACAAGCACAGACTAGCCAAACAAAACCACAGTAAATGTCAGATTTTCCATTTTCCATTTACAGTTAAGAAAACTGAGTAAAAACATCAAACATCTGATGCTATTAAGGAGTAGGAGGAGGAATTTTATAAGGATTCAGAGCAAAGAACCCCTTATGAAATTTATTTTAGTCTAGGAAACAATAAAACATGAGAAAAACTAATTTGTATGAAGATTTTGCATTTTTAAGGTGAAAAAGACAAGCGCAGCAGAGAAAAGTTATGAATGAAGTATGCAGTTAGAAATGTTAAACTTCAAGAATTATAAGCAAAGGGAAACTAAGAACATGCTTAGGGGAGTCCCATGGCTCACTTACTCATGTCCTTGCTTTCTTCAGGTGTCAGCTCCAGGATCACCACACCTGTGTGGCCTCTGGACTTTTTCTCATAGACCTAGAGCAAGGCCCATTCTTTATGGTTCTGTGTTTTGTTCTTTTTCATCACTAAGACCAGATATATTTACTTGTTTACTTGCATTTTGATTGTCTTCCCCCAAGAAAGACCAAGGTCCTTTACTTGTTTGTTCATTCTTTCCCTCCTTTATCAGAACCATCCATCACAAGTTGCTGCTGTGCAAAAAATTAACTGGAGGAAAGAGGAATGAGAGCTAGTGAGAGAGTCACTCTGACCACAGAGTCATTCCTAGCTGAAACTGTGGCATTGGTTAACCTATCCTTTCAAGAATGAAATAACTTAGTTTTAAGAAGTCTATTTCAGGAGAGACCAGATTATAAACAATGCCCATTCCTCCTACTCTGGTTCTTTAGGAATTCAAGAACATAGGTTCTTGAGTGCCCTATGTACAAATCACATAAGCTTTACTGAGTTTCAGTGCATGAAGCTCCAAGTTTCATGTTCCTCCAATGCATTTAGATTTGGTTTTATCATCTTTACCCTAGTAATCTTTACACTGGAGGCACATCAGATCGTCCATGTATGTCTGATGAGGACAAAGGGCCAGGTCCTCTCTACAACAACTGAAGCCAAATTCCTGAGTAGGACCTAGGTCTTCGTAATTTTTTAAAAGCACCCTGGAGATCCAGATATAAAGTTAATGTTGAAATCCATTGATTGACCCTCTTCTCTACTTCCCTGGAATAGCTAGTGGTTTATGTATTACCTTTGAAAAATAGCTGATCTCTATCCATTCCTTGTCTAGATTTTCTTTTATCGGTTTTCTAGCATGAATTCTTCAAGGCAACAGAGATAGGATTTGCTACACCATAGAGATGTTATTATGTTCATAACACATCTAGCATGTACAGAGATTCAGTACAAACAACCTCTGACCTTTCTACCTAGCTCAGAGTGATTCCATATGCTCCCATCTACCCGCAAATTACTGGCCATTAAATTCCTCTTTCATACCAGGAAAAGGGCTCAGTGTGCTTCACAAGCTTTCAAATTGGCAAAGGCTAACGTCTCCGGTTATGACCAAATGACTCGTAAACAAGGACAGAGAAGATCATATTTCCATGGATACTGAAAGACAAATGGGCACAGTACCAAAGCACAAGAGACATTGGCCCTGCTTGCCTCGAGGCCAGAGCAGGCATGTGGCTCCCAAGTGAGTATTTACTTTGAGTGAGATGGTGAACCCTGCTCCTACATGGACCCCTCTTACAGCCAATGAACCCCACTTTTCTGAAATCTAGTGAGGCTGTCATAGATAATCACACATTTAAAACTTTTTTTAGGCTAT
>RCUC01137549.1:0-22178 GCA_003697995.1 Taxidea taxus jeffersonii | reverse complement strand
TGCTGTACTGACTGAGTCAGGCAAGCACTCCTTTTATTCCTTTTTATTGCCAAATAATATTCCATTATATGGGTACACTACATTTTTTTAATCCATTCATCCATTGGTAGATACTTGAGTTGTTGCCACTTTTTGGCTCTTATCAATAACATGGTTATGGATATTTCTGTGGTCATATGTTTTCAATTCTTCTAGACTTTTACCTAGAAGAGAACTTGCTGGACCATATAGTAATTCTATGTTTAACTTTTTGAGGAAATACCATACTGTTTTCCAAAGTGAATGGCACTACTTTGCATTCCCACCAACAATGCACAAGGATTCCAATTTCCTTATATCCTTACCAACATTGTGATTTCTGTCTTTTTTATTTTAGCCATCATAGTGCAGGTGAGGTAGTATGTAGTTGTGGTTTAGATTTGCATTTCCCAGGGTGCCTGGGTGGCTCAGTAGGTTAAAGCCTCTGCCTTCAGCTCAGGTCATGATCCCAGGGTCCTGGGATCGAGCCCCGCATCGGGCTCTCTGCTTAGCAGGGATCCTGCTTCCTCCTCTCTCTCTGCCTGCCTCTTTGCCTACATGTGATTTCTATCAGATAAATAAATAAAATCTTAAAAAAAATAAAAAAATAGATTTGCATTTCCCTGATGGCTAAGTATGATGAATATTTTTCCATATGTTTGTTGGCCAATTGTATATTTTCCTTGAAGAAATGTCTATTTCATACTTTGCCCATTTAAAGGAGTTACTTATCTTTATATTATTGAATTTTAAGTGTTCTTTATATATTCTGGATATTAGTCCTTTATCAGATATATGATTTACAGATATTGTTTCCCATTCTGTGGGTTGTCTTTTCACTTTTTATGGTGTCATTTGAAGACCAAAAGTTTTAAATTTTGATTAAGTTGTCCAAAAGTCACTTGTAATTTTGGTGTCATATCTAAGAATCATTGCCCAAGAAGTCAGAAGTCACTTCTACTTTAGATGTCTTATATAAAAAAAAAAAAAATTGTCTATCCCCAGGTAATGAAGATTTACTCCTATGTTTAATTCATTTAAAACTTACAACAACCTGATGGGTTAGGTCTTATAAAAAAACCTTTGCTTTTTTTTTTTACTTTGAGGAGGCAGAGTCTTCTCTTGACAGACAAATCACAGGCACTTCAAAACAGGTACCACATCTTATATTCCTCTTATTTACCGGTTCCAATCCTATAATGAAAAGTATGGAGTTTGGTGCATAATTGATATTCAATAAATGTTTTGCTGTGAGAAATACCATTCATATGATCTCTGTCAGTCTTGCCCCAGAATAATAATCCAGAATTAACCAGTTAAAAGCATCTTTTGAAGACTCACAGAGGTACCAGTGTTGCCTCTCATTTTCCCCATCTGTTGTATGTTCTTATTAGACCATGGCTGCAGCATTAACGTTTCCTGCATCTGATGCCTTGTACCTTTCAAATAATCATCATGGTTTTGTTAAACTATATACACTTTCTGAGAGAAGCTTCTTTTTAATTTAGCACAATGCCATATGTATTAGTCATTCATCACTAAATGACTAATTTGATAAAATTAATAAAAAGGAGTAAAATTCCCAAATATGGTATTCAAACAACCTAACATATCATTCTTTTTTTTAAAGATTTATTTATTTATTTATTTTGGAGTGAGAGCACAGAGGGGACAGAGGGATAGGGAGAGAAAGACTTAAGCAGACTCCATGCTCAACATGGAGCCTGGCATGGTCCTTGATCTCAGGACCCTGAGATCACAACCTGAGCTGAAAACAAGAGTCCAATGTTTAACCGACTGTGCCACCCTAGTGCCCCCATTATCATCATTCTTAATAATGTATATTGAAAATTCCTGAAGATCATCAAGCAGATACTAATAATATAAAGATACCTCTAGTCAAAAAGTTCCATTCATTGATTGATTGGTTCACTTTCTTTCAGTAATTCAGTAACAATTAAAAAAAAAACTGATCACCAAATGGGTGTGGTCTCTAGGCTCTTGGCTAGCAGTGTGACTTCAGAATCAGAACTTGTAACTTCTATATCATACTTCTAAAAAAAAAAATCTGCCCACCTGGATTTATTCTCTGACATGCAAAATGAAGCTCCTCCGTTTCCCTATAGGTCAGTGTTTTTGAACTTTAGTATGCACTGTAATCACCTGTGGTGTTTGTTAAACCATAGCTTGTGGGGGCATATCCCTGAGTTGCAGATGCAGAATATGTGGAGAGGCACCAGAGAACTGGCATTTCCCAGTTCACAGGTGGTGCTGATGCTGTGTGGCCTGGGGAGCTCTTGGAGCACCGTTGCTCTACATACCTAGTCACAGGTAGCAGACCAAGACAAGACCATTGCCTACCTCATGAAATTAAATTGGTAAAATACAGAAAGTGCAAAAAAAGAAGAAAAACACTTGAAAAAGTGTGGGAAGTCCTTGCCGCAGGAGTTGGAGCTATTTACTTGTGAATATTTAAACCAGAAGAATTTGCCAGTCTTTTTCACCCCTCTCTCTGTCGTTTCCTTACTCCAACTAGATCGAAGGCAGGTATGTATCCATATATGGAGGTTGAAACTTCTTTATTGTGCTTGCCACAGAGAGGACATACTCAGTAGATATCATTAAAGTTGATCAATCTAGAAAATAAAGGTATGTTTGACTTTATAAATGGAATTGCTTCATAAATGGTTTTTAGTGGACAGGTCACCTAAAGTCCAATCACTTTTTTCATGTTGACCTACCTAATGATGTTACATTAACCTGCTGAATATAATTATGTAAGATATATGTAATATGTAAGAGACAAATTGCTTTGACGTTTTCTCAGCAAGGTTTTTTCTCTCTCTGCTTCTAACATATGCTTAGTTTTGGTACTTTTAAGATTGCATTTTCTTCCTCATCTCTCTTTGCTCTATTTGGGTCTTACATTTTACTTACTTTAAAAAAAGATTTTTGGGGTGCCTGGGTGGCTCAGTGGATTAAAGCCTCTGCCTTCAGCTCAGGTCATGATCTCAGGGTCCTGGGATCGAGCCCTGCATCGGGCTCTCTGCTGGGTGAGGAGCTTCCCCCTCTCTCTCTCTCTGCCTGCCTCTCTGCCTACTTGTGATCTCTCTCTCTCCCAAATAAATTAAATTAAATTAAATTAAAAATAAATAAATAAAAATAAAAAAATTTTATTATGTTAATTGCCATATAGTACATAAATAGTTTTTGATGTAGTGTTCCAAGATTCATTGTTTACGTATAACACCCAGTGCTCCATGCAATATGTGCCCTCCTTAATACCCATCACCAGGCTCACCCATTCCCCTCACCCCTACATTTTACTTATTGTGCAGTTTGGGTTTTGGTTTAATTATAGGTCTTTGATTGTAAACTGATTTATATCTTTCTGTGATAGTAGATGACACTATTGTTTTTAATGTCAAGAATATGGATATATAAGTAAATTATAATCATGCTATACAGTATGGTATATGTGTGTGTATATATATGTTTATCTTTAAAATATAATGGAAAATAAAATACCAATGTTAGTATATTGAAATATTGAAATGCTGGAAGCCTTACCTTTAATAGTGTTAAACTGAAGCCAGTGTCGAAGATGATGTTACATCACATTTGGCTTAATAACAGGGTAGTTTGAACAGTCAAAAAGGTTGACAGAGAAAAGAGGAAAAAGAAAAAAACCCATTAAAAAAAAAAGAAGAAGGGAAGAAAATGCCCCAGATAAACCAAAAGCCCTCCTCTGCATCACCATTGATAAATTGAAAACCTATTGGTAGTTTGTAAGTGTGATATAAAAACCTCCAGCCTGGGGGTGCCTGGGTGGCTCAGTTGGTTAAGCCTCTGCCTTCGGCTCAGGTCATGATCCCAGGGTCCTGGGATCAACCCCATATCAGGCTCCCTGCTCAGCAGGAAGCCTGCTTCTCCCTCTCCCATTCCCCCTGCTTGTGTTCCTGCTCATGGTCTCTCTCCATCAAATAAATAAATAAAATCTTTAAAACAAAAACAAAAAAACCCCTTCAGCCTGTTGGCAACACTTATGCAACATGTCTGAAAAGATGTGTTTAGAGGGCTGGAGATCTGATTATTGTAAAGGAAAAAAAAATGACTTAAAATTTTTGATTTTTACTTTTCTACATTTCTCATAGCAAGCCTGCCTTTTTAATAACATGAAGAATTTGTGTAGAAATATAAAATAAAGTAAATTAAAAGTTCATCAGAAATTTAAATTTAGCACACTTGAACCATATCCCAACAACTGAATTCTGAGGTGATACAAGGCAACGACCTTGGTATTAACAGAGGTAGTCTTATGAGAAGAAATTGCCTAACAATCACAAAATAATAGGACAACTACATGCAAAAGCATTTGGGATCTCTTTCTTAGACATACTGATAATTAGTGGAGGTTTTTTCCCTCTTTTTAGATTTCCTTTCACTCTTCTTATCTCTGTACTTTTCTGTGAAGGCAATATGACTATGCTTGGGAACCAATACGATCTCGTGAGATATCAAGAAAAATGCTTCCAAATTGGCAGTAATGAAAAGCATTCTGAACTTTTCTGCTCCTTACTTCCTGTCCAGCTGTTTCATTGTTTCTTCTCCCTAACATATTAAGGTGCCCCCACTGTCCCAGGACACTTGCTTCCCGACCCTTCTGTCTTGAGAACTGCAGCCATTCAGCTTGGACAATCTGGCTCATGTTTCCCTGAAGATTTCACCAACTCCTCCAACAGCAACTTGTGCAAACTTATGTTAACATGCCTCTCTGTATGTTACTCTCATTACCACACTTATTTGTGTAGTCTACCTTTCATAGACTCTCAGGTCCTTGAGAGAAGGAGCAGTAACTTGCTCCTTTTTGAAGCCTTGGTGCCTGGAACAGTGCAGAGCAGATGGAAGGTGAAATGCACATTTGAGGAGGTCTGAGAGACTGGGATGAGTTTATCTTATTTCAGTGTCTTAGATTGTTTAGTTTGGATTTCTGCTTTAAAGTAGTTTCCTCTGAAAATGTAAGCCAGAAATAGTTACAATACTTATTTGTTCCTGTATACTTATATTTAACATTTCTCTGTGCATAGTTTATCATGGAAATAATGTAAGCTACTGATTCAAAGAAACATTGCCAGCAAATGCATTGGTTTTATTTAGTAGGTGTTTGTGCTTATAAATAAATATGTATGTTTTAATGGTTGTCATAGGAACCCATTTATGTAGAAGAATTTTATTTTATCAGTTTTATCTCCTAGATATAAAAAAGCACCAAAAAATATGTTGACTGTTTAAAATTCCCAATTTCCACCTCCTTTTGAAGTAGTATTATTTCCCCATGTGCATGGAAGATAAATTATTAATCCAGGTTATAGACTAAGTTCTTTGGATATTTAAAGTAAAAAAAAATATGTAAGATTGTGAAGATCCCCAAATTAGATAGTGAATATTAACATCCCATCAAATTGATACTGAATGTAACAGCTTTCACGGTTTTTAAACTACCTAGACTGACTCACGTTAAGATGTGGGTTGGGGATCATCTGAATACTTAAATACTGGATACATTCTAGATACTCACAAAAAAATGATGGCTAATGACCTTTATGAAAATATCCCCTAGTGATCTCACATGTTCTGTTTCAGAACTTTGAAAGTGCCTGTGAGGTGTATGAAGCTCAGCGGGGCTACTTTGTAAATGTTACCAAGGAGGCTGCGCTAACTCCACACTTACAGTTAGTGATATCCATGGTGAATTTTCATTTGGCTAAGAAACATTGTGACTTTTCGCTGGCTTGAGGAATGCAGTTATTAGTCTAGTCAACTGCAAAGTGAGTTTTGTAAGATACCATTTTATGGCATGGAAGTAACACTTTTGATTTTCCTAACCCTGTATTTTAAACAAATTTATAGCAACACAAAAATGAAAAATGAAATCCTCAATATTCATAGTCACAGGACTCATTTCAACCAATTTCAGCTGGCTATGCTATTATCTTGAAGTGTTAATATGGGACCGAAATTTGGCAGGAGATAATGTGGCTTGATAGTTTGACTTACTCAACAGTTCTAGAGCAAGAGAGGAAATTGAAGGGGGTGGTGTGTGAGAGAGGGAGAGAAAGAGGCACAGAGAGAGAGACAGAAAGAGAGAGAATGCATTTAGGAATGAGGAGGTAGCAGTATTGGAGGAGGGTATGGAAACAATTCTTTTTGCTCTAGTAGGCCCTCAGGTTTTATCTTCAAATATCCGGGGGTCCTCCTCAATCAGCACTGAACAAATGAATAGCATCAGTAAAGAAATTTGTCAGACCTGGTGGTTATATCAAGAGCTATGTAGGAAAATAATAATGAATACTAGGAAAATAAATAAGGGTAAGTTCAGGAAACATAACTAAAAATGCTGCACTGGTAAAAATTGAATAATAAAATTCCTAGTCATGTTTTGCCATAAATAGAGGTTTGGGAATTTGTCATTCACCTTATTTAAAATTCAGAAATATTAAAGGTACAGTGTTCTCTCATTACAGAAATAATAGGATTTCAGCTATTACTGAGTTAGGGTCATTTAAATGGCTAGAGCATGTATTATATCAATAAGCGGGACATCTGTATGAAATGTCCACCTGCTGATCTACTACCGCTCTGTGCACATTTCAGTGAACCGCACTTAATCATTTTAAGACTTCTTCTAATGAAGCCTTATCTAGATTAACATTTTAAGCACAAATACTTTTAGGCATTAAAACTCTCACACAGATTGAAATTGCATTGTCTTGTTTACCCTTGTTGATTAATACGCAATCTGTTAACTGTTAGAGCAGTCCAATTGTAGCAGTCGAAGGAGATTAGTAATTCAGTGATGTTTGTGGATATAATCATCATTTCTCCTGGAGGCTTTGAATTAGAATATCACTTACACACTATCCGTAGGCAAAGAAAAGATATAATATTTTTAGACATGTTGTACCCACTATTTTGCTTGAATCGTTCAGCTTAGGGTCACTGCAGCAATACAAATGCTTCTGGGGGCAAAATGCTATTTTGATGCATGCATATCCTTCTTAAATTGTGTGAATGTCTATTAAAAGAAACAGCAACCAACAAATAGTGCAGTAATAATCCAGTATCCTAATTTCTGTTTTCAGAACATTATTGCTTTGTTAATCAAGCTTCGGAAGAGAAATTGTTGCTTATCCTTTTTTCCCCCAATAATAGATGTTATGTATCAAAATTCTTGACAATCTTATTTAAGTTTTCCCCAGCCAGTAGAAAACTAAACTTTTGGCTCCAAAAAATTGAGGAATAAATTTGGGAACATTCCATTTCCATTTGGAGCACTTTTCTCTCTTTTTTGTTTCCTGTCACCATTAATCAAAGCATGTCAATCTATTTGGCATTCATATGACCTGCCTGATTTATTTCATTAAGTTATAAATTGTTAATCAACTAGGTGTCAAGGTGGGACCCAGAATTTTAGATGGACAAATCAGTGAAAAAAGGGAGGAGGAATGGGATGCAGCTAAATTCTTAGGCATTAGTTGGGTATCAACAGGAGGTCTCCAATCTAAAGACAGCTTCAGAGCCCTTCTTGTCTTACTGTTCATAGCCGAGTATGTCACTACAATCAGAAATTATGGTGAAAGAAAGCATTTCATGTTTTAGGGAATTCTGCTCTATAAACACAGATGGATTGATCCCTTTCTGTGTTGCAGTCCCTCTGTGGTGAAATCAAGCAGCGACGTCGTGGAGTGGCCTCCATCCTGCGATTATGCCAGCACCTTCTAGATGACCGGGAGACTTGCAATCTGAACGCAGACCACCAGCCCATGCAACTGATCATTGTAAATCTTGAAAGAAGGTGGGAAGCCATCGTCATGCAAGCTGTCCAGTGGCAGACAAGACTACAAAAGAAGATGGGAAAGGAGTCTGTGAGTGATTTCTTTTTTAAAGCATAATGGTCTCTTACTTTTCTCAGAAAAAAAAAATGATTTCGGGGTTTGGAAAACGTATTCATCTTACAAGTGGTTTTGCAAACCAAAGAGATAGATATCTTCAGCCACTCAATGAGATTCCATTTGTCATAGCACAGAGATTTATTTGCCTACTAATAAGACATGTTTTGGTGTATCTCATTGTCTTTAAAAAAAAATCACATGAAGATTTTCCTTAATCTTACCAAACTAAGCCATTAATTCCTTCAATCATTCCTTCACCAATGATATTCTTTAATTATACAATACCCTATGAAGATATTGTTAGAAGATGGCTTTCCACTCTTACAGCATGTGTATGCTGTAATGTGTATGCTCTACAGATAAAGTATACTGCTTACCTTTTCATTATGTATGAGTTAATACTATTTGTACAACAAACTCCACTGTTCCTTCTTGGAGCTCCTTCTGATGGAGGTGCATTGCCGAGAGCAAGCAAGTTTCCTCTTCGAGTTTTAATGCAGTGTTCAAGGTAGGGGTAGGGTCCCTTTTAAGAATTTTCCAAGTAAATTGTAGGTTCAAGCTGTTGCTACATGAAGGAAATAAATGTGACTAGACTTGTCTAATAATAATATAGAATAAGCCCTTGTCCAGAAAACCTTTATATCCTTAAGGGAAAACGTTTCTTGATAAACAGTTGCATTCCTCAAATGACCTTGAAGTGAGTGTCCATTAGTTGAAGGCCTAAGTCTCATGTTTGTCTTACATGGATGAAGTACATAAATACATACATATGTGGAATGGAAAGTTTTTCTTGTGTGTTTATGTTATTAGTTCCTTGTCTTGGGAATGTCCAAGATTCAAAATTGAAAAATCAAATGTAAATAATCTTGCTACAGATAAAAAAAAAGCCTTCTCCTATGAATTCTAATTTTTAAAAAAGCATTAATATTTGCTATCTGATGCATTTGAGACTGAGAACATAAGGGACAATGAATCAGGAAGCCTTCTTACTCTTTCTGCATCTGTAGCTATGTTGAGTCTAGGGGGTGATTTTATTCTTAACAGTTCAGTTTAATTGTTTTGAGCTGAAGTTGTTAAATTTCTTAAGACTTCCAAGTTTCCAAGTTATTACCAGTAATCAGAGTCTATAATTGGATGTCTTTTCTTGAAATGACCTGTTTGTTTTGAAGCTATTTAGCTGGAGTGTTTTCTTCTTTCTTTCTGAGTGTTGGGAAAGGCAAAAGAGGTTATTTTTTTATTCTATAGTTTGAAGCCTCTAAGCATGGTAGTGACCATAATAAAACTTAGACAAAAACCATCTGCACTTGGAGAAGCTTTGACATTTTGGAAGCATTCAAACTGCTTTGGAGGAGACAAAAATGGCTTTCTTTGGGGATTTATTTGAAACCATATGATCAGGGATACAGGACTAGATCTCTGTGGGCTAGATGTAGACATTTTTATCCTGCTTCTGTGGTAAAGGTAAGCTTTCACTTTAAAACCCTGGCTACTTCTTAGAGGCTCAAGATAATACATAGAAGAAGATATAAATTGCAGATAGAGGAAAGTCTCTCCTTTTCTTTGAGTTAGCTGCTGAATGTGTAGGTTGTCTGGAATGATGGAGGTAGCAAATAGGGTCTTCTGTGCTAAACAAGGTTGAAAATGACTGCCAAGAAAAGGATAGAAGAGAATGGGACTAATGCCAACAATACAGTAAGCACAGAGTACCTTATTAAGTTGGAGATATTTCTTGTTTCTGATCTCTGTTGATTGGATGCAGAGTCCAAGTTGCTTTGACGGGCAGGCAAGTATTTAACCATTGTTGGTGGCAGCTGATGCAGAGAATCAGAAGTCTCTAAGTGGTCTGTTTGCTTCTTATCATATGTCCCCACCCTCCTGCCATCCCCTCCTTGTGTACATGACTATCATTGCTAGGTTTCCAAGGCCTGGGTCATACTTCCATATGGTAGATGTTTAATAGATATTTGCTGAATGAATGACTACATGCTTTATTTTGTAAATTTTGTTTTATTCTGGCATTTATTTAGAGTTATATTTATATTCCTTATCAGTCTTCATATTCCCACAAAATGGCTTTGATCATTGTTCCATTTCTATAGGAATATTCACCTTCATGAAATCATGAAAAAACATTCTGACCTTTCTATTTGTCTGATAGGGACAATGTTTCCAAGTTCTAAAACATGATCGAATTACCCCATGGTATACTCCTTTCTTCAAGTTAATTCTATATGAGGTGTTAGAAAAGTGGTTCTAAACATCTGGGCTAGATTCTTATACTGAGAATTAGAAGCTCTGATTCAGTCACTGCATTATAGGATTTTCTTCATTAGTCACTTTGGAAATAGCTTATATAAGAGATGTCACTTAATTGTACATGCAGTGCTCCTTCTTGTTCAATTTACATCTGTTTGTGTGATGATTTGATGACTATTAGTCTTCTCCACTGGTCTGAAGAACACAACCATGTAGCTAATTTCTGCTCACCATTGCATTTCTGAAGTCCCACATAGTACTTAGGACTTAATAGGTACTTCATAGAATCTGTTAAATAAGTGAATTTTCTCTAAGTGATGCTCTATAGTAGTCAGTGTTAGATATTCAGAAGTAAGTAACATTTCTTCCCTCTTCTGAAAAACCATACCTAGAAAGATAATCCAAATGTACAAATAGCTATAATACTAGGTAATATTCAAAGGTAATTACTGACTTCCCTCTTATAGTTAACACTGACAAAAATATAGAAAGCCTTTCTATAATATTCTGAAAAATTAAGTTAAGTGTATAAATGTTAAACAAGTTTTTCTATTACCCCTAACTAGATAAATAACAAATATATTTGTCTCTTTTTTAACACTTGCAAGAAAGCAAGAGATCATATATTAAATTCCCAAAAACATCTTTCTAAAACCCTTATCAAGATTTTGAAATTGCGTAATTATTTTTGTGTGTGTTACCTATGAAATTGATCTCTGTCCATACTTTCCAAGCTTTAAATCTAATTTTCATCTGATTTTTATGTTGTTGTTGTTTTCCTAGTCTCCTCCCTTCTTTCTTTGTGAGCCAAAGAAATTTGAACTTTGTTCCTTTTACACCTTTCATTGATTCAGGCCCATTTCTTGTCTGACAGTGCTATGCATTTGTATTACCTTAAGCTATCCCAGCTACCAAAATAGCATTCCAAATTTATTACGTATTTATTATAGAGAACCAGGATTTTTATTATTTTAATAGTTTAAATATCCCTTCCAACAATAAATGAAAATTAAAATGTATAAGACAGTCCACAGTAACAACAATAATCCCTACCAGTAATTTATAAATCCATTCAGAACAGTGTTTCCTAATTTTTGGTGAAGAGACAATAACTCCCTGATGAAGCCTATAGACCTTCTTCCTCTTAAAATACATTAGCTGACTTCCACTTTCAGCCAAGATAAAGTGAGGGAGTAGATTACCCTCATCCTCAACCTGAAACAACTAAAAAACTGGAAAAAAAATCACAATTTTTAGCCTTGAATATCAACAACGAAGAGATTTGAAATGAATGAAGTGATACAATGGTTAGTCAAACTTCTACCTAGTGTTTCCAGAGCACAATGTACAGAAAGAAAATCTATGCAGAACCTGGAGTCTCACTGAGTAGAAGAGACAGGTCTGGGAGTCTGAGGAGGCCAAGGCAGCTGAAGTTTCTATAGGACAGAGTACTAAAGAGGAGGGAGCTACTGAGAGAGAGAGAAAGAGAGAGAGAGAGAGAGCACTGTAGACATATGCAGGTCTTAAGCAGAAGAAAACATCCAAAAAAATTACAGGGAATAATTCCTGGAGCTTACATATAGCTGGCAATAGTTCCTTTTCCCATCAGTCACAGGACAAACCCTCATGTTCACAGGGCATGTGCCAGAGTACTAAGAATAATTTTGCTTTAGTAATGGGGTAAAATTAAGACTAAATACTGTTCTAGTATTGCCAAAGAACTGTTAAAGCAAGAACTGAAAGAATCAAACACTTCTGAGGCATCTGGGTGGCTCAGTTGGTTCAGTGTCCGACTCTTGATTTTGGCTCAGGTCATGATCTCAGGGTCATGAGATCAAGCCCTGCCTTAGGCTCCATACTCAGTGGGGAATCTGCTTGAGATTCTCTATGTTCCTCTCCTTCTGCCGTCTTCCTCTCTACCCCCCACTCTCTCTCTTTCTAAAATAAAAAATATAAAAAAAAGAATGAAACTCTTTCAAAGTCATTTAACTATGCTGATACAAAACTCAAAAATACTTATAGGCATACAAGTATCCAGGATCCAACAAGGTAAAACTTTAATATCTAACACCTACTGAAAACCAATTAGCATTCAAAAAACAAGTAAAATATATTTGATAAGAAGGAGGAAAAAAGTAAGTAATATAAGCTTTCCAGTAACGAAACAGACTCTAGAATTAATAGACAAGAACATTACAAGTTATTTTACTTGCATTCCATATGTTCAAGAAGGTAGACAAAAAATATTGCACTTACTAAGTAGAGACATTGAAGATATTTGTCTAAAATCAAACTTCTACATGTAAAAACTATAATACATGGTTTTTTGATGAAAAAATACATAGAATGGTATTAATAGCCAATTATATATTGAAAAAGAATTCATAAACCTGAAGACAACAGTAGAAACTGCCTATAATGAAACAGAGAAAACAAAACAAAATGGAAAACATGGCATCATCAGTGAGCTGTGCAACAACTTTAAGCAGCCTTATATGTAATTGGAATTCCTAAAAGAAAGGACGTAAGCAGCCTAATATTACATGTATAATTGGAATCCCTAAAAGAAAGGACAATTTTGAAGAAATGATGGCCAAAATTTTCCAAATTTGATAAAAGTATAAATCCATAGATCCAGTGTGTCAAAAAACCTAAGGCACAATAAACATGAAAAAGCTACAACAAGGACATCAGAATCAAATTGATTAAAACCAGTGATGAGAATATCCTCAAAGCATTCAGGGAAAAACAAACATTTTTAAGAGTTATAGCAAACTTCTTTGTCAGAAACAATGCAAATCAGGAGACAGTGAAGCAACATTTTTATAAAGAATTAAAAGAAAATAACAACCAAGAATTCTACAAACAGAGAAAATAGTCAAAGAGGAAGATAAAAATGGTTTTCAGACATCAAAAGATGAAAAAAAATTATCACCAGTAGAACTACATTACAGAAATGTTAAGAGAAGTACTTTAGGCAAAAGAAAAATGATATCAGCAGAAAACTTGAATCCATGCAAAGAAATGTTAAGCACTGGAAATGGTTACCATGTGGGTTAATATGAAATATTTTTTGTATTATTTAAATCTCCTTAAATGATAATTAGTTGTTTGAAGTAAGACAATAACCATATATTGTGGGATTTATAACATGTGGAGAGGTAAAACATATGACAACAATATCACAAAGGCTAGAAATGGAACTATACTGTTGAATGGTTCTTATACTACATGGGGTATTATAATATCACTTAGATAGACTGTGAAAAGATAAAATGTATACTGTGACTTTCTAAAGTACAAGAAACTATAACTAATAGTCCAAAAAGGGAAATAAGATGAAATTGTTAAGAAACCATACACACAATTTAGGAAAAGAGGAAAAATGGGAATAATGAACAGGTATAACAAAGAGAAACAAGCAAGATGGAAGATTAAATCAACCACATCAGTAATTCTATTGAATATAAATGGACTAAAAACCCCAATTAAAATGCAGTAATTGCCAGATTGGATTAAAAGAAAAGGATTGAACTATGTGTTGCCTACACTAAACACACCTTAAGTATAAAGACAAAATAGGTTAAAGGTATGGGAAAATATACATTAAGCAAATACAGTTGTTAATAGTAAATAAAATAGATTTCAGAGCAAAGATATTTTAAGATATAAAGACATTTTTAATGGTAAAGATGCTAATTACTCGAGGACACACCATTACTAAGTATTTATGTTCTTTTTTTTTTTTAACTTATGTCTGCATCCCTTAGAGGAAATTATTACAGACATATTTTTTTCTTTTTTTAATTTTTATTTAAACATATAATGTAACCCCACCCCCCTCTCCCAACACCCCTCCCCCCCACCCCCCTCAGTTTGTTTTATGACATTAAGAGTCTCTTTTGGTTTGTCTAACTCCTGATCCCATCTTGTTTCATTTATTCATTTCCTACTCCCTTAACCCCCACCCCCATTGCATCTCCACTTCCTCATATCAGGGAGATCATATGATAGTTGTCTTTCTCCAATTGACTTATTTCGCTAAGCATAATATCCTCTAGTTCCATCCATGTCGTCGCAAATGGCAAGATTTCATTTCTTTTGATGGCTGCATAGTATTCCATTGTATATATATACCACCTCTTCTTTATCCATTCATCTGTTGATGGACATTTAGGTTCTTTCCATAACTTGGCTATTGTGGACATTGCTGCTATAAACATTCGGGTGCACGTGCCCCTTCAGATCACTACGTTTGTATCTTTAGAGTAAATACCCAGTAGTGCAATTGCTGGGTCATAAGGTAGCTCTATTTTCAATTTTTTTGAGGAACCTCCATGCTGTTTTCCGGAGTGGCTGTACCAGCTTGCATTCCTACTAACAGTGTAGGAGGGTTCCCCTTTCTCCGCATCCTCACCAGCATCTGTCCTTTCCTGATGGGATTCCTGATGGGATTCCTGATTGGATTTTGATAGGGATTGCATTAAATGTGTAGATTGCTTTAGGTAGCATAGACATTTTCACAATATTTGTTCTTCCAATCCATGAGCATAGAACATTTTTCCATTTCTTTGTGTCCTCCTCAATTTCTTTCATGAGTACTTTATAGTTTTCTGAGTATAGATTCTATGCCTCTTTGGTTAGGTTTATTCCTAGGTATCTTATGGTTTTGGGTGTAATTGTAAATGGGATTGGCTCCTTAATTTCTCTTTCTTCTGTCTTGTTGTTGGTGTAAAGAAATGCAACTGATTTCTGTGCGTTCATTTTATATCCTGACACTTTACTGAATTCCTGTACAAGCTCTAGCAGTTTTGGAGTGGAGCCTTTTGGGTTTTTCACATATAGTATCATATCATCTGCAAAGAGCGATAGTTTGACTTCTTCTTTGCCGATTTGGATGCCTTTAATTTCTTTTTGTTGTCTGATTGCTGAGGCTAGGACTTCTAGTACTCTGTTAAATAGCAGTGGTGGTATCAGACATCCCTGCCGTGTTCCTGACTTTAGCGGAAAAGCTCTCAGTTTTTCTCCATTGAGATGATATTTGTGGTGGGTTTTTCATAGATGGCTTTGATGATACTGAGGTATGTGCCCTCTGTCCCCACACTTTGAAGAGTTTTGATCAGGAAGGGATGCTGTACTTTGTCAAATGATTTTTCAGCATCTATTGAGAGTATCTTTCTTTTGTTAATGTATTGTATCACATTGATTGATTTGCGGATGTTGAACCAACCCTGGTGCCCTGGAATAAATCCCACTTGGTCGTGGTGAATAATCCTTTTAATGTACTGTTGGATCCTATTGGCTAGTATTTTGGTGAGAATTTTCACATCTGTGTTCATCAAGGATATTGGTCTGTAATTCTCTTTTTTGATGGGATTCTTGTCTGGTTTGGGGATCAAGGTGATGCTGGCCTCATAAAATGAGTTTGGAAGTTTTCCTTCCATTTCTATTTTTTGGAACAGTTTCAGGAGAATAGGAATTAATTCTTCTTTAAATGTTTGGTAGAATTCCCCTGGGAAGCCATCTGGCCCTGGGCTTTTGTTTGTTGGGAGATTTTTGATGACTGTTTCAATCTCCTTACTGGTTATGGGCCTATTCAGGTTTTCTATTTCTTCCTGGTTCAGTTTTGGCAGTTTATATGTCTCTAGGAAAGCATCCGTTTCTTCCAGATTGTCAAATTTGTTGGCATAGAGTTGCTCATAATATGTTCTTATGATTGTTTGTATTTCTTTGGTGTTGGTTGTGATCTCTCCTCTTTCATTCATGATTTTATTTATTTGGGTCCTTTCTCTTTTATTTTTGATAAGTCTGGCCAGGGGTTTATCAATCTTATTAATTCTTTCAAAGAACCAGCTCCTAGTTTCATTGATTTGTTCTATTGTTTTTTTGGTTTCTATTTCATTGATTTCTGCTTTGATCTTGATTATTTCTCTTCTCCTGCTGGGTTTAGGCTTTCTTTGTTCTTTCTCGAGCTCCTTTAGGTGTAGGGTTAGGTTGTGTATTTGAGACCTTTCCTGTTTCTTGAGATAGGCTTGTATCACTATATATTTTCCTCTCAGGACTGCCTTTGCTCTGTCCCACAGATTTTGGACTGTTGTGTTTTCATTATCATTTGTTTCCATGTTTTTTTTCAATTCTTCTTTAATTTCCTGGTTGACCCATTCATTCTTTAGAAGGATGCTGTTGAGTCTCCATGTAGTTGTGCTCTTTCCAAATTTCCTCTTGTGATTGAGTTCTAGCTTCAGAGCATTGTGGTCTGAAAATAATGCAGGGAATGATCCCAATCTTTTGATACCAGTTGAGACCTGATTTATGACCCAGGATGTGATCTATTCTGGAGAATGTTCCATGGGCACTAGAGAAGAATGTGTATTCTGTTGCTTTGGGATGGAATGTTCTGAATATATCTGTGATGTCCATGTGGTCCAGTGTGTCATTTAAGACCTTTATTTCCTTGTTGATCTTTTGCTTGGATGATCTGTCCATTTCAGTGAGGGGAGTGTTAAAGTCCCCTACTATTATTGTATTATTGTCAATGTGTTTCTTTGATTTTGTTATTAATTGGTTTATATAGTTGGCTGCTCCCATGTTAGGGGCATAGATATTTAAAATTGTTAGATCTGCTTGTTGGACAGACCCTTTGAGTGTTATATAGTTTCCTTCCTCATCTCTTTTTATAGTCTTTGGCTTAAAATCTAATTGATCTGATATAAGGATTGCCACCCCAGCTTTCTTCTGATGTCCATTAGCATGGTAAATTGTTGTCCACCCCCTCACTTTCAATCTGGAGGTGTCTTCGGGTCTAAAATGAGTTTCTTGTAGGTAGCATATGGATGGGTTTTGTTTTTTTATCCATTCTGAAACCCTGTGTCTTTTGATTGGGGCATTTAGCCCATTTACATTCAGGGTAACTATTGAGAGATATGAATTTAGTGCCATTGTATTGCCTGTAAGGTGATTGTTACTGTATATTGTCTCTGTTCCTTTCTGATCTACTACTTTTAGGGTCTCTCTTTGCTCAGAGGACCCCTTTCAATATTTCCTGTAGGGCTGGTTTGGTGTTTACAAATTCTTAATTTTTTTTTGTTTTTGTTTTTGTTTTTGTTTTTTTTGTCCTGGAAGCTTTTAATCTCTCCTTCTATTTTCAATGATAACCTAGCTGGATATAGTATTCTTGGCTGCATGTTTTTCTCATTTAGTGCTCTGAATATATCATGCCAGTTCTTTCTGGCCTGCCAGGTCTCTATCGATAAGTCTGCTGCCAATCTAATATTTTTGCCATTGTATATTACAGACTTCTTGTCCTGGGATTCTTTCAGGATTTTCTCTTTGTTGCTAAGACTTGTAAATTTTACTATTAGATGATGGGGTGTGGATCTATTCTTATTGATTTTGAGGCGGATTCTCTGCACCTCCTGGATTTTGATGGTTGTTCCCTTTGCCATATTAGGGAAATTCTCTATGATAATTCTCTCCAATATACCTTCTGCTCCCCTCTCTCTTTCTTCTTCTTCTGGAATCCTAATTATTCTAATGTTGTTTCGTCTTATGGTATCACTTATCTCTCGAATTCTCCCCTCGTGGTCCAGTAGTTGTTTGTCTCTCTTTTGCTCAGCTTCTTTATTCTCTGTCATTTGGTCTTCTATATCACTAATTCTTTCTTCTGTGTCATTTATCCTAGCAGTAAGAGCCTCCATTTTTTATTGCACCTCATGTATAGCTTTTTTTATTTCAACTTGGTTAGATTTTAGTTTTTATTTCTCCAAAAAGGGCTTTTATTTATCCAGACAGGGTTTCTCTAATATCTTCCATGCCTTTTTCGAGCCTGGCTAGAACCTTAAGAATCATCATCCTGAATTCTAGATCTGACATATCACCAATGTCTGTATTGATTAGGTCCCTAGCCTTCGGTACTGCCTCGTGTTCTTTTTTTATGTGGTGAGTTTTTCCGCCTTGTCATTTTGTCCAGATAAGAATATATGAAGGAGCTAATGAAATACTAAAAGGGTGGGAAAGACCCCAGGAGAATGTGCTTTAACCAAATCAGAAGAGACCCCACATCATGGGGGAGTGGGGGCTAAAGGGGATAAAAAGAAGTTCAGAAGAGAGAAAAAGGAAATTAAGAAAAAAGAACACAAATAAAGAAAAAATATTAAAAAAGAAAAATATATATATATTAGAGTGGTGACTAGAACAGGGTCACCCACTTAATTTTGGGAGTATTTTGGTCTCTTAGAAGAAACTACCTCCCAAAATTTTAAAGAATGAAAACCATATATAAGGGTAAACACAATGAAGGGATGGAATATGACTATAAAGATGAAAAAAAAATTTTTTTTAATTTCTAACAAAGGACTTGATAAGGTAAGTTGGTAGGGAGAATAAAAAAAAAGGAAAGTGGAGAGAACTTGCTCGGGCTGGAGACTAGATCAAGCCAAGTGCTAGATTTAGGGTGTATTTTGATCTATTAGAAGAGTTGTACCCCAAAATTTTTAGAAGAATAAAACCCTATGTGTATGCAAAGAATAAAGTTAGATACAATGAAGGATTAAAAATATGACTATAATAATAAAGGTTTAAAAAAGATTTTTTTAAAGAAAGTTATTAAGATAAACTAGTTAAAAAACATTAAAAGAGGAAAGGGTAAAAGTTAAAAAAAATTAGCAGAAGAGAAAAAAAAATTTTTTTTAATTAATTAACTTTGCAAGACTAAAGATTCATGGGGAGAAAGCCATGAATTCCATGCTTTGCTTTCTCCTCCTCTGGGATTCCGATGTTCTCCTTGGTAAGTGAACTTGGTCTTGGCTGTATTTCTTGTTGATCTCCTGAGGGAGGGGCCTGTTGTAGTGATTTTCAAGTGTCTCTGCCCCAGGCAGAATTGCACTGCCTTTATCAGGGGCCAGGCTAAGTAATCCGCTTCGGTTCGCTTTCGGGAGCTTTTGTTCCCTGAACACTTTCTGTAGAGTTCTGGAGGACGGGAATGAAAATGGCAGCCTCCCAATCTCTGGCCCGGAGGAGCCAAGAGCTCGGGGCCTGTCTCTTCACTGCACCTTCAGAGAAAAGCACTTAATCACTCCCATCTCACCGGCCTCCAGCCGTGCTTGGAGAAAATCGTGCGCAATCACTCCCGTCTCACTGGCCTCTCTGGCTGCGCTCCGAGGTCACCCAGCCTGTGACCAAGCATCTCTGTCTCTGGCACACAGCCCCACCTGGAGTCTCCAAATCCTGCAGATCCCTGGTCTCTCCCAGTTCGGAGTCTCCCTGTATTTTGTGGGGACCCCATGCACAGAGCACTGGCCTGTGTCACGGATTACAGTTCAAGGTAACCCGGAGTTGAGAGCTCACTCCTTGGTTCTGTCTCCATAGCCGGCTTCCCCGCTCTAATACCTGTGAGCTCTGTGACACTCAGACACCCCCAATCCTTCTGTGACCCCAGGGGACCTGAGGCCACGCGGGGACAGCAAGGTCTTCACCCTGATTTAGCCTCTGGAGCGATGTCCCTCCATGGAGCAGACTTTTAAAAGTCCTGATTTTGTGCTCCGTTGCTCCACTGCTTGCCGGGAGCCAGCCCCTATCCCCCCGTGGTCAATCTTCGTCACGTTGGATTCACTTCTCCGCTGGTCCTACCTTTCAGAAAGTGGTCGATTTTCTGTTTCTAGAATTGTTGCTCTTCCTCTCTTCGATCTCCTTTTGTATTTGTAGGTGTTCAGAATGGTTTGATAAGCTATCTAGCTGATCTCCTGCTGCCTAATGTTGTCTCAGCCTGCTACTTCTCCGCCATCTTCTAAATATTTATGTTCTAATAAAAGACCTTACACAAGTCAAAAGCTGATACAAATGGAAGAAGACAGGAATACACAGTTTTGGGTAGAGATTCTAAGAGCCTTCCTCAATAATTGATAGTACAAGCAGACAGAAAATCAGTAAGAATATGAAAGCCATAAACACTTCATCAACCAACTTGTTCTGACATTTTAAACACCACGTCCCACAACAAAATCATATACATTCTTTTCAAGTGTATACAGAACATTTACCAAAAATGACTCTTTTGTGAACCACAAAATATAAGTCTTAATTTTAAAAGGGTTCATATCATACATAGTATGCTGTCTGTTTATAATGGAATTAGCTTAGAAAAAAATAAAGACATGTTGATAAAATCCTCAAATATATGGAATCTAAATAGCATGCTTACATGCAATTCATGGAGCAAAGAGTAAATTAAAAAGGGAAATTATAAAGTGTTTTGTACTGAGTAGAAATAGAAAACAATATTAAAATTTGTGCCATGATTTACCATTAAAATAATGATCTTAGCTTTCACCCTATACAACTAGAAAAAGAAGAACAAATTAAATACAAAGTATGTAGAAGAAAGGAAATAAAGGTCAGAGCAAAAGATCACTGAAATTGAAAATCGAAAAATAATAGAAAAAATCAATAAAACAAAAAGCAATTTACTGAGAAGATAAAGCTCTATCAAGACTGATCAGAAATAAAGGAAAAAAGAAATAAATTATCATCAGGAATAATAAATAAACATCACTGCATATTCACTAATATAAAAATAATATCAAGGGAATATTATGAATAATTTTATGCCTTTAAATTCAACTATATAGATGAAAAGAAAAACTCAAAAGTTCCAAGCTACCAACATTAATTCAAGAAGAAATGCACAGGGACACTGGGGTGGCTCAATTGGTTAAGCGGCTGCCTTCAGCTCAGGTCATGATCCCAGAGTCCTGGGATCGAGTCCCACATCGGGCTCCTTGCTTGGCAGGGAGGCTGCTTCTCCCTCTGCCTCTGCCTACCACTCTGTCTGCCTGTGCTTGTGCTCTCTCTCTCTCTATCAAATAAGTAAATAAAATCTTAAAAAAAAAAAAAAAGAAGAAGAAGTACACGACCTGTATAGCCCCATGTCTGCTAAATAAATTGAACCATCAGTTAAAAACCTCCCTACAACAAAAATCTGGGCCAAAATGGCTTTATGGATGAATTCTTCCTAATAGTTAAGGAATAAATAGTACTAATTTTTTGCAAAGTCTTCCAGAAAAATTTAAGAATACTTCCCAATTCATTTTCTGAGACAGTATTTCCCAAAGACATTATAAGAAAACTACAGATCAATATCCCTTATGAATAGAGAGAGAGATTCTGAACAAAATTTTATCAAAGCAAATCAACAATTTATAAAATAGATAATACATCATGACAGTGTGAGGTTTAGAAACAACTCAATGTAATTCACCATATTTATAGAGTAAGAAAGGAAAACTCTAAGATTGTAATGGTGGGTGCAGAAAAAGCATTTTAGCATTTATCTAACATATTTTCTTATTAAAAACTCAGAACCAAAGAATAAAGTAGAAGGTTTCTCAGTTTAATAAAGGGCATATACAAATAATCTAGAGCTAACATATTTAATGGTAAAAGACTGAGTGCTTTTCTTTTAATATCAGGTACAAAACAAGAGTGTCCATTTTCACCATTTCTATTGAACATTGCACTGGAAGTTTTAGCCAGTGCAATAAAGCAAGAAAAAAAGTAATTAAAGACATTCCACTTGGAAGTTAAGGAATCAAATTATCTTTACTCACAGACTCCATGATCATCTATGCAGAAAATGCTATCAAATATAAAAAATAAAAGATCCTAGGGCTAGTAATAGACTTTAACAGATCATAGTATAAAAGACCAATATACAAACATCAATTGTATTTTTATGTAATGTCAATGAACAACCAGAAATTGAAATTAAAAAACAGTATCATTTATAATAGCAGCTAAAACATAAATTACTTAGGGATATATCTAACAAAATATATGAACACCTATACTCTGAAAACTACAAAATATTACTGACAGAAATTAAATAACTAAATGTGTGATGAACTATACTCTGTTCATGGATCAGAAGGCACAATAATGTTAAGGCATCAGTTCTCC
>RCUC01137548.1:0-25467 GCA_003697995.1 Taxidea taxus jeffersonii | reverse complement strand
ACTTGGCCTTGCCCACATAATACTAATAATTACAATAATAGATACTACTAATAATATATATAACACTGATACAATAATACCATATACAGTATATAATATAATATGTACAATATAATAACATATATAATACTAAGCTTTTAAGAATTACATACATTGCAATATAGGCACAGATGTCTATCATCTCCAATTGTCAAATTTTAGGAAAAGCAATCAGAATAATTAGAAATCTGGTCATACGGAAGATTTTCTATTGCTGTTTTGCTTTGAGATGGTCAGAGAGCAAGCTACAAACTACAGTAGTCACTTTAGAGGACCAAATTTCATCAAAAGCAATCACCTACTTGAATTATATCAGAATAGTTAAAGACATGTCAAATAACTCTGTTTAACTTATACCAAAATCTCTCTTCAGGAACACTGTTATTACCAAGTGAAAACGGCAGGTTATAAAGAACCCTGAATGTTTTGGGATGCCTGGGTGGCTCAGTGAGTTAAGCCGCTGCCTTCGGCTCAGGTCATGACCCAGGGTCCTGGGATCAAGTCCCGCATCAGGATCCTTGCTCAGTGGGGAGCCTGCTTCTCTCTCTGCCTCTGCCTGCTTGCGCTCTCTCTCTCTCTCTCTCTCTCTCTCTCTCACTCTGACAAATAAATAAAATCTTAAAAAAAAAAAAAGAACCCTGAGCGCTTTCATATGAAGTTACCAACACACGCATAGTTAGATAGCTGCAGAACGGTCACTAATGTCAATAGTGGAAACTAGACTTATTGTGGGGATCATTTCATAATGTATAAGAATACCAAATCACTACGATGTACACCTGGAGCTAATATTGTATGTCAATTATCCTTCAATGTAAAAACTAAGTTTAAAAAACAGTGGCGATATCTGGGTAGTGGGATTTTTGGATAACTTTACTCTCAGCTGCATGGCTTTTGTGTGCTTTTTTAAGCAGAACAAAACTACAAAGCAAAGCTCAGGACCCAGACTGCTGAATCCAGATTTCAGCTTTCCACCTAACGAGCTGTGTGACCTTGAGCAAGTGACTTAATCTCTCTGTCCCTCTGTGACCTCACGTATAAAGAGGGATAAAATAGTCCCCACTTCAGAGTGCTGCGAGAGGACTAAGGGTGTTAATTAGTACCCAGAAGGCATTCGAACAGTGCATGGAAAGTAGCTAGCCCTTGGGAAATACCCACCAATAGTAGAAGCAGCAGTACGGCGAAGACTTTTGGTAAAATTGACTGACGCTCATTAAAAGTGGCTGCAAAAGCAGCTACTTCATGGCCAAAAGTAAAAATGGGAGCAAGAAAGCTTCTCTGCTTAAGTTGAAATTAATAACCAATAAACCAAACCCCAAACCCCCAAAACCCTAGCAGATCTACATACTACAAATATACATACATAGTAGATTAAAAAGGAAGCTATGTAAAGACGAGATCCCTGAGTAGACATTTTCTCCTAGCATCCGTCCTCTCATTTCAGAGGTCAGCAGGCACAGCAGACTGACAGTTAAAGAGGTGCTCTGGGTAGTGACTTCGTGTGTGCAAGTCTGTGCTCTCAACTTAGCAGCCAAACAGAAGACGTTCTAATGAGGTTAGCATTTGTAGGCCAGAAGATTCGTCCTGATTAAGGAGAAAGACATCTTTAAAAACCTTAGTAGCCTTAATCTATAAATGCTCGAGTAGGGAGTTATATAAAATGAAAGTTACAGAAACACACACTTGACTTGTTAGGAGCTGATAACGAAAAAGATGCTTTATCCCGAACCCTGGGTTCTCTTGCTTGGAGGGATAGATAATCAATAATGGAATTCAATTGCATATTAGAAGGTGGTAAGAGCTGTGGAGAAAAAGGAAGTGAGTGGGGCAGGGATGGGGGAAGGGGAAGTGCTGACCTTTGAATAGGATAGGTCAGTAGAGAAGGTGACACGTGAGCTTGAATCAGACAAGGGGAAACTCAACCTAGTTTACTCCATAATCATTAGCTCTGATGAAAGTTTTTTTTTAAGATTTTATTTATTTATTTGACAGAGAGATCACAAGTAGGCAGAGAGGCAGGCAGAGAGACAGGGGAAGCAGGCTCCCTCCTGAGCAGAGAGCCTAATGCGGGGCTCGATTCAGGACCCTGAGATCATGACCTGAGCCAAAGGCAGAGGCTTAACCCACTGAGCCACCCAGGCGCCTCTCTGATGAAAGTCTTGAACAGGCTGGAAGCCCCCATGGAAGACAAACTAGTGGTTATCCCTGTCACTTATCTGGACCGTCCCTTTCGACTCTGATAATGCACACTCCGGTGATTACACAAATATCCTGTCATAGACGATCTGTGTTGGTAACCATTTCACTTTTTAAAATCTAAAAACAAGAGCTTCTTAAATAATCTTCTCCATCACCATTTTTGGCAAATAAAAGGAATTAGGAATGAGACAGGTCATTGGCTGTTTCTGGTAACCCAAAGTCCATTGTCCCATTTTCCAGTAAGAGAACCCAGATTTTCCTAGGGTAACTAAGTCTATTAAGGACTTCCCACCAGTGTGGCTCAGGTGGGGCTGATGGCAGCCCCTACCTCTAGGGGTAAAGTGTATTACTGGGCCCTACAAATCCCCCTTGAACCTACTACAGAGTGTCAGGTTCAGGAGTGGAACACATGACCAAACCAGGCAATGAGACACGGGGCATAACTTGCAGAAAAGAGGTACCATTGTCTGTGGGACTCCTCAGGTGGCAGAATGCGGGCCTGGAGTCACTGATGGAGACATCCTTGCCACCCTTGGGGAAGAGAAGGAGGTGAGTCTGCCTAAAAATGAAGCCAGTCTAGAGGGAAGCAAGCAGAGAAACAGGGACAGAGCAGGGTGCCTCTGACAATATATTTAGAGGACTTGAACTTGGCCCTGACTTAAGAGGGAGACTCCATACATTTTTCACACAGTGGAAGAGCACATTTCCTTTTCTGATTAAATCAGTGAAGCTTGGTTCCTGTCACTTGCAACCAAGATCTTGCCAAATACAAAGAAACCTTCGGGGACCAGGCTCAGTATTTTCCCTAGAAAGCCAACAACCCATACACTTACCCGTTCCTGGCCAGCAGTGTCCCAGATGAGGAACTTATGAAGCTCATTTCCACAAGGCACGGTTTTGGTCATAAAAGATGCCCTGAAAAAGAGAATCAACATCTCCACATTACCAGGCGCTCCCCTAAAGTCTTCACAAAGACTCCTGTTTCACCCAAGTTCCTCTTGCCTCAGTAAGACTCCCCAAGTTCCCTCCTGGGGGGACCTCTAAGAGGAAAGAAGGGCTGCTAGAATCCCATCACCCAAAAGAAAAATATTGTTCATTTTCTGTTAGTCCAAATGGAGGTTTAGGGAAGGAAATTGTTTTTAAAAAGCCAAGAATGCATTCAAATCCCTGGGCTTCCAAAAACACGGTCCTGAGATAGTATGCTCGATTATTCTAAGATAATATGCCCCAAACCTCAGGAAAGAAAATAAAACCTAATATCTTAAAAACAAATTATTACAACAATGAAGAATGGACAGGGCAGCTAGTCTCTGTGCAAGTCACAGTGTAGGCCTTTCGATGGCACACAGAATACTGCCTTCCGTATGCACCCAGGCTAGGCACCCAATGCTAGTACCAACTAGTACAATACCATATCTCATTCCCACCCTGCTTTTATTCATGCAGGGGTAAAGGCTGGTGGTTCAGCAAATATTTACGTTTTCTCTATTAAAAAAAAAAAGGGGGGGGATGCCTGGGTGGCTCAGTTGGTTAAGTGGCTGCCTTCGGCTCAGGTCATGATCCTAACGTCCTGGGATCGAGTCCCACATCGGGCTCCTTGCTCGGCAGGGGGCCTGCTTCTCCCTCTGCCTCTGCCTGCCACTTTGTCTGCCTGTGCTCGCTCCCGCTCTCTCTCTCTCTGACAAATAAATAAATAAAATCTTAAAAAAAAAAAAAAAAAAAGGAAGGATTCGAAACCCTCAGTAGTTAATGAAACACTTGGTAGTTTCTTTTTTGCATATTTCCTGTTAATAAACCTTTTCTTTGTGTTCATGAAAGATGTTAAGATACAGTACGTGGAAAGTTTATACCCTTGACTTTTTTTGTTTTCTGTTAGATAAACCTTCCCATTCATGAAAATGTAGTGAGTCTCCCCAACAGTGGGACAACCAGACATGAGAACCCCCTTACGTGATGAAATTAAGAAGCAGATACAACACCTGAGCAGCATTCTGGCCAGAAGCATTTCACCTGAATGTAATCCTAAGAAACCAATCAGGCAACTCCAGGATGTGGAGCATTCTACAAGACAACTGGGCCGAATGCTTCAAACAAGTCAAATATGAAAAGGAAACAAGACAAAAGGCAGGTAGATTTAGATTTGTTCTAGAATCTAAATTAAGAGAGAAGAAAGAGATAAAACAACAAAATGCCCCATGGCTGAATCTGGAATTAGGAGGGAAATAACTTTTAAAGACATATTGAGGACAACTGGGGAAATTTAGATTTAGATTTTATGTCAGATACTATCATTGAATCAATATTAATTTTTCTAGGGGCACATGGGTGGCTCAGTCGGTTAAGCATCTGACTCTTGTTTTTAGCACAGGCCATGATCTCAGGGATCAAGCCCCTGGTTGGGCTCCACACTCAGCATGTAGTCCGCTTGTCCCTTTTCCTCTGCTCCTCCCCCACTCTTTCTCTCCTCTCTCTCTTTCAAATAAGTAAATAAAAACTTTTTAAAAAATTAATTTTCTATGTGTGATAATGGTACCCTCATTATATTATTCTCAGGAGAGGTAAAGTAGAGTTTTTAGGGGTAAGGTGTCAGGCTGTCTACCCTGCTTCCTATGGCCCAGGCGACTCACCCCGTCCAGCACACGGTCCAGCCCTACATCACTCCGCACTCACCCCAGTAATGTTTCCTCAACTTCTCCCACTTTTCCTCAAGAATAAGAGGCAAACTACACAAGTCCCAAGTAGAAAAGCATATGTTCCTGCAATTCCCACACAGTCCTCAAAACATACACAAAGCCAAAAGTTAACAGTTTTATTTATCAAATGACGACTGTACTAAATGGAAATTCTAAGTATTTTTCTAAGTGATATGACCCAATATTATCAAAACCACAACCGTCCCATGATGCTTTATTTCTTTTAAAGTGCTTAAAATATACACAGACTACTGATAAGAGTAAATATATTCCAAATATGGAAATGTCTTTATTATTTTTCCCATTACAAAAGCAATAGACAGACATACCAAAAAAGAAACTCAAAAAATGAAAGCACAGGAGAAATAGAAATTAATTCGTCACCACTGAGTCACAATCACTGCTAATAATTTGGTATATGTCCTTCTGAATTATTTTTATAGAATGATTACACCCATAATTGATCATAGTCTGCATACATTTTATTTTCCCTCCACTCGATGTATCATGGACATCTTTCCATTTTTGTGAATACAGATCAACATCTTCATCTAAAATGACTAAATATTCTACAACATGTTATGGCTTCACTACCCCACTGATGGATATTTTGGTCACCTATTTTCCACTGTTATGACAATGATTAAATGGATATCTTTGTACCTATATCTTTGTGTCCTTGTACAACTATTTCCTTAGAAACAGACATGCCACACTGGGTGGGACCAGCCTACATGCCCATGACAACAATGTTGGAGATGCCCTTCTCCCCAGCCAATCCTGATCTTTCAAATCTTTTCCAGTAGGATAAGGAGAAATGATACGTCATTCCCATTTTTATTATGCTTCTTATAGCTTTGAACGTCATTTTAGTGTTTATTGTTCACTTGCATTTTTCTTTAGGAAATATTTAGTTCGTGACCTTTGCCCACTTTTTCATTGAGGTGCTCCTCCTTTTCTTCTTCACTTCTTGAGTATTCTACACTAACTTTTGTAATAGTATATTTTAAATAATATTTTTTTCTGGTTTAACCTTTGGTCTTTAACTTTATTTAGAGAATTTTTCCATAAATACCTTGGATTTTGTTTTTACTTTGATGTAAGCCAGATTTTCATTCATTCTTCAATAAACTCTAAGCACTGGGATAAATAATACACCAACCGGGCCCTTAAAAAGTTCTCAGGCTTAGAAAACTAAGTTCATGCCTTTAAAAATCTTGGAACCAGCGATTTTTAGAGATGGAAAAAACATGCAATATCCAGGCTGATCTCTTCACTCTACTGATCAGGGGGCAAGATCCGAGTCCTGAAAGACTGCCTTGCCCATGGTCAAAGAGTCTACCAGCACAATCAGGAACAAAACGCAGAGGCCTGTCCTCTCTTCCAGCAGGGTAGAATGAGCGGTTAGATAGCCCCTCAGTTTCCCCATCTGAGAAACAGAGCCAATATCCACTTTGCATATCTGGGGGAGCTGTTGTAGGATCAAATGAGAGAATGACATCTGTGAAATTCCTGCCTGACACACAGTAAGCCTTCGAGGAACAGCTTTGTTATAACTGTCATGCTGATCACACACACACACACACACACACACACACACACACTCATGTACACACCCCTCTCTACTCCTCATTTCCTGCCACTAGAGAAAAGACTACTGATATTTGAAATGATGACTGACAATCCTTGTTCTTTTGGTTGGTTCGGTTGTTGGGTTTTTTTTTCCCCTTTAACAGCTTTGCTCACATTCCATCTTAAGAAGCTCAAGCATCTTTTCTTCTCATTAGATTATCTTCCAGACTTGTAGAGGGGGGGAGCCTTGGCAATGCCAAACAGACTTCATTATCTGTGGGAACCAAAATCTGGCAAAGAAGTAACACAATTACCTTGTAAAAGTGGAAACAGAAAGGGAGACACACATATCCACACACACACATCCACACACATATATATTCAAGATGTCAACACAATCTGCTTGAACACCAAAGCCAAGATTTTTCATTGTGAGTCACAGAAGACGGTAAGAATGAACTCTTTCGATGCTGAAACAATGACATTTCACGGCCCATGGCCTTTCCCCGGTAGTACTTTGATCACAGTGGGAAGAACAAGGGTGGACTTTGAAAGTGGACTCACTTGGTCGGAGTCATCAGTTCCCTGCTCACAGGCCGAGCGTGCCTCAACAGTCACCCAGCTGCCCTGATTCTTTGGGCCAGCAGCATTAGAGTGAGAAAGGCCCTGGGCCAGGGGCCTGAACTCAAATGTCTCCAGGACCAGGCAGCAACCATACAAATGAGCCAAGGGGACTAGGTGTAAAAGTAATACTGATAAAAATAATAGTAACAATAAACAGCAGAAGCGCTGTGGAAAGGAGAGTCCGCCCACCCGCACAGAGCACCTGAGGCTCAGGGACCGTGGTTTCTGCCTTGTAGGCATGGGTACCCAGTACACCAAGTCCACTGATTTTTTTAAAAGAAGCCAGAAATGCAAGTTTATTATGTAAAAATCTTCTAATTCTTCATTAGTGATTTAAAAATGTTGAAGCACTGGGCAGGCTAAACAAAACACAGGGCTAAGCCAGAGTCCCAGCGCACCAAACCCAGCTGCTAGACCAGGAGCACGGCGGGCCGTATGTAACACCATCTAAGAAAGGCATTTGTTCCTGCTACCTTTAGTTTTCTGAAGCTCGGTTGTGGGAACACTTTTTTCAAAATCATAAGAGAGTATAAATTTTGAGTGGGTTTTTGAATTGGGCAATTGAACTATGTCAGGAAAGGACAACAGATAAGAATGGTAGAGCCCATCTCAACCTTGACTCCGGAAGAAAAGTGAGGAATGTAGGTAGAAAGCAAAACAGCACAGAATTTACAGTCACTTAATATTATGTTTATGAAGAAATGTTAAGGTTTGAGAAAATGCTTCAGTTTGAAGTTTAACGGAAAACAGCAACTCAAAATCATATATACAAAAATGCTTTAAGACCTAAAGCTGGTAAGTGTACAGAAAAATAAGGACAACCTTCCTGAAAAACAATTTGGCAATATCCAGCGAGACCCTTAAGAGTGTTCATATTCTTTGACTGAATTATTCCCATTGCTATGAATTTAACTTAATGAAATAATCAGAGGTACCTGCAAATATTTATGCCCCAAGATATACATCATATATTATTTTAAAAGTTGGGCACCTGGGTGGCTCAGTGGGTTAAGCCTCTGCCTTCAGCTCAGGTCATGCTCTCAGGGTCCTGGGATCGAGCCCTACATCGGGCTCTCTGCTCAGCAGGGAGCCTGCTTCCTCCTCTCTCTCTCCACCTGCCTCTCTGCCTACTTGTGATCTCTGTCTGTCAAATAAATAAATAAAATCTTTTTAAAAAAATGATAAACTCAATGCCTTAAATGGAAAACACAGTCATTAAAAATCATTGCTTTTTTCTAAGTTTTTATGTATTTATTTATTTGAGAGAGAGAGAGAGATGTTAAGGAGAGAGAGAGGGCAGGGAGGAGCAGAGGGACAGAGACAAGCAGACTCCATGCTGAATGCAGAGGCTAACACAGGGCTCGATCCCATGGCCCTGGGATCATGACCTGAGCTGAAACCAAGAGTCAGGGCTTAACTGACTGAGCCACCCAGGTGCCCCCCAATCACTGCTTTTTTATACAATGATGCACGTCAATTATATCTCCATAAAACTGGGGAAACTTGTTTTTAAAGACCATTTAGTAAAGTAGAATTCATAATATAATGTTAAATTACTAAAGATTTTATATACATCTAACAAAAATACTGGAAGAAGATGTATTAGATATTTATGGTAGCTACTCCAGAAGGCAAATTATGGGTTAGGTTTTTTTTTTTTCAAGACTTTATTTATTTATTTGAGAGAGAGAGAGAGAGATAGCAAGAGATAGAACATGAGCAGGCGGGAGGAGGAGAAGCAGGCTCCCCAACACAGGGCTCCATCCCAGCACCCCAGGATCTTGATCTAAACCCAACGCAGACATTTAACCAACTGAACCACCCAGGTGCCCCAGATTATGGGTGGTTTTTATATTTTCTTCACAGTTTTCTTCATTTTCAATTTTTTATGAATATATAATACTTTTATAAAAAGAGAAAATAGTATTTCCATAATGTTTCTAAAGATTATATGATATTACAGGATATTATGGGAAAATGTTCTAAATATATTGAGAAGAAAAGAGGATAAAAAATTATATGTGCACTATGATTCCAATTTTTATAAATTCTGTGGGGTTTTTTAGAATGAACATGAACTTTTATAATCAGAAAAATTAGACTTTAATCTTGACTCTGTCAAAGAACTATACAGACAGCATGTAAGTATTCCATTTATTTTGTCTTCTAAGAAATTTGTATTTATGAAAGAAAAATAAAGCAGAAGATGGAGAATGCATGCTGTATCATGTCAGGTAGAATGTGATGTCATTTTTGGTTTTAGAAATTATGTATTTGTTCATCTGCACAGACACAGAAAACCTTTAAAAGAAATACGTTAAATATGCACTTTAGACTCTAAATATTGGTAATATAAATTGAAGAAAATGGGATCAGAGAACTAGTAAAATCCTCTGATTTCAATTTTTATTTTACATTTTTATGTATGGTCTGAATTTTTCATAATAAGCCTTATAATTTGAGAAATGAATACATACTGTTTTAATTAATGGACTTTTTTAGAGAAGTATTAGGTTTACAGGAAAAAATGAGGGTAAAATACAGAGAGTTTCCATATAATACATAATTTTTTAAAAAACCTAAAACCACCACAATGCATTTATTACACAAAGCAGGGTCAACAGGATTTGACTGTCTCCAAAATGGATACCAGTGGTCCATACCAATCTCCAACTGAACGTTGCCACTCCCACCATGAGGCGGGATTTACTTCTCCTCCCTTGAATCTGAGCTGGCATTATGACTTGCTTCACCCAAGATACTGTGACCCAAATGATCTACCACTTACAGGCACAACAATGCTTATACCTATGTGTAAAAGTCATGCTTAGCACTTACCTAAATCCTTGGTAAGAACATGCATTGCCTTTCTATTTAGAAAAATCATTACAAAAGGAAAACAGGCTTGCTATTAAAAATGAATATTTTGGGGGCACCTGGGTGGCTCAGTGGGTTAAAGCCTCTGCCTTCGGCTCAAGTCATGATCCCAGGGTCCTGGGATTGAGCCCCACATTGGGCTCTCTGCTCAGCAGGGAGCCTGCTTCCCCCTCTCTCTCTGCCTGCCTCTCTGCCTACTTGTGATCTCTCTCTCTCTCTCTGTGTCAAGGAAATAAATAAAATCTTTTTTAAAAAATGAATATTTTTAAGTCTAAAAAGGAGAAGATGAGAGTCTCCTCCATTTTCCAAAACCACTCTTCAGACTTAATCACTCTAGAGGTTTTGCTTTTACTAAACACACGGAGGGAAAAATTAAAGAAAATACAAATACATCACAGAAAAGAGGGAAAAGAATTTCATCTATAAAACTGTTTTGGGGGGCCTGAGTGGCTCCGTCAGTTAAGGGTCTGCCTTCAGCTCAGGTCATGATCTCAGGATCCCGAGATCGAGCCCCGCTTTGGGCTCCCTGCTCAGCAGGGAGCCTGCTTCTCCCTCTGTCCCTTCCCCCTCCAACCTCCCATCCCCAGCTCGTGTGCTCTCTTGCTAGCTTTGCTCTCTCTCTCTCAAATAAACAAACAAAATCTTTAAAAGTAAGTAAATAAATAATAAATAAATAAATCTGCCCCTGATGGAGAACCTCAGGGCTCAGTCGGTTCAGTGCCCAACTCTTGGTTTTGGCTCAGCGGGGAGTATGCTTTAAGATTCTCTCCCACTGCCCCTCCCCCCTCTCAAAAAAAAAAAAAAAACCAAAACCATATATTTAAAAAGAAAAAAAATGTCAGGTGCCTGGGTGGCTCAGTTGGTTAAGTGATTGCCTTCGGCTCAGGTCATGATCCTGGAGCCCCAGGATGGAGTGCCACATCGGGCTCCTGACCCTTCCCCCTCTCATGCTCTCTCTCATTCTCTTTCAGATGAATAAATAAAATCTTTAAAAAATAAATGCCCCCAATCCATGGAAGTGCCTATTGAGAGCCAACATCCACGGCTCTCTCCCATTGTGTACACCTTGCAAGCAGAGGCACAGTCTTTCTCCCAGACTGTGTTTTCAAGAACGTTTGCATAGCAAATAGTCTTGGAAGAGAAAAACAAGGTCTCTCTCTGGAGGGAAGCACAGACATGCATACTACCCATTATAAAAGATTTGGGTTCCCTAAACTCAGGGGTCCTCTCTCAGAACTCAATCTACTGCATATAGCATGTCATCTGATCTTCTTCATATCACCTGACAGGAAATTAGTGTTCCAGGAACCAATACAAAATGAGAACACTCCCAACTACTACTACTTCCCCTGTGTCTGATCCAGGAATCATGTGTCCTCTACCGACATCTGTGCTAACTTGTTAGCTTGGTGTCATGGATTTTGGTGCATATTTTCACAAACATGTTTCTTTAAGCCATTTTAAACTACAAAATGTACGGCATTTTCTCACCTACCTCACTCCAACTACTGACCTATTGACCAACTGCTGGAGCATCTACTTTTACCCTGCTATGAATCTTCTCCACTTACAAGAGACAGAGACAATCGTCCCTGTCCTCATCAATCCCACAGTGTTCCCAAAACACAGACACACATTTTTTCCCTTCTGAAGGAGACAAAACATTTGATCTCTGCAAAGAGCATGGTATCTTTAGGGAGAAAACTTAGTGTGGCCAATTCCTAAGAAAGTGAGAAAGTAAGCACGTGCAAAATGGCACAGCAAAGCACATCTGGCAAAAGCATCTGTAGACTATGGTATTGGCACAAAAACAGACACATAGATCAGTGAAACAGAATAGAGAGCCCAAAAATAGACCCTCAACTCTATGGTCAACTAATCTTCAACAAAGCAGGAAAGAATGTCCAATGGAAAAAAGACAGCCTCTTCAACAAATGGTGCTGGGAAAATTGGACAGCCACATGCAGAAAAATGAAATTGGACCATTTCCTTACACCACACACAAAAATAGACTCAAAATGGATGAAGGACCTCAACGTGAGAAAGGAATCCATCAAAATCCTTGTGGAGAACAAAGGCAGCAACCTCTTTGACCTCAGCTGTAGCAACTTCTTCATAGGAACCTCACCAAAGGCAAGGGAAACAAAGGCAAAAATGAACTATTGGGACTTCATCAAGATCAAAAGCTTTTGCATAGCAAAGGAAACAGTTAACAAAACCAAAAGACAACTGACAGAATGGGAGAAGATATTTGCAAACGACATATCGGATAAAGGGCTAGTATCCAAAATCTATAAAGAGCTTAGCAAACTCAACACCCAAAGAACAAATAATCCAATCAAGAAATGGGCAGAGGACATGAACAGACATTTCTGCAAAGAAGACATCCAGATGGCCAACAGACACATGAAAAAGTGCTCCACATCACTGGGCATCAGGGAAATACAAATCAAAACCACAGTGAGATACCACCTCACACCAGTCAGAATGGCTAAAATTAACAAGTCAGGAAATGACAGATGCTGGCAAGGATTCGGAGAAAGGGGAAACCTCCTACACTGTTGGTGGGAATGCAAGCTGGTGCAACCACTCTGGAAAACAGCATGGAGGTTCCTCAAAAAGTTGAAAATAGAGCTACCTGATGACCCAGCAATCACACTACCGGGTATTTACCCTAAAGATACAAACGTAGTGATCTGAAGGGGCATGTGCACCTGAATGTTTATAGCAGCAATGTCCACAATAACCAAACTATGGAAAGAACCTAGGTGTCCAACAGATGAATGGATAGAGAAGATGTGGTATATATACACAATGGAATACTATGCAGCCATCAAAAGAAATGAAATCTTGCCATTTGCAACGACGTGGATGGAACTAGAGGGTATTATGCTTAGCGAAATAAGTCAATTGGAAAAAGACAACTCTCATATGATCTCCCTGATATGAGGAAGTGGAGATGCAGCGTTGGGGGCTTGGGGGGTAGGAAAAGAATAAATGAAACAAGATGGGATTGGGAGGGAGACAAACCATAAGAGACTCTTAATGTCACAAAACAAACTGAGAGTGGACATTGGGGAGGGTATGTGCTATGGTGAATGCTGTGAAGTGTGTAAACCTGGTGATTCACAGACCTGTACCCCTGGGGCTAATAATACATTATATGTTTATTTAAAAAATAAAATTAAATTTTTTTTAAAAGCATCTGTAGAAAGAGGAAAATGGAATAGGAATGTGCTCCTATATTCTAAGGTTGGGGTCTCAGACATGAACAATCTACCTCCCCTCCCCAAGCATAAGAATGGAAATGCTAACACTCGAGTAATCCAGAAAGGAAAATCCATCTGCCCCCCAGACTATGGACAACTGTGCTGTGTGAGTGGACTGTGTTTCCAGGCTTACTGGCAGGCAACTCAAAGCAGGGCCTTCGCGGATTTGTCCTGTGTCTCATCTTCCATCTGGAAATAAAGCCGACATGATTTGCAGAGTAATGCTCTTGGAGATCAAGGAGATGGTCTTAGGCTGAAGCCCAAGAGGACAGTCAGCTAGGAAAAAAGAATTATTGGCAGGGACAGTAAGCCCGGACATCCTGCCTAGAAGTCACTGCATTTCTGTCAAAGTCTTTACAGTTGGGATTGATTCTCACAAGCTGGAGTGAAAACTGCTTGAAGGTGCAGGCAACAAAGTGACCTCTCTGAATGTTTTGGAAAGAAGAAATGTGACAGAGAAGAACATACAGGAACTTACCCAATGGTCGGGCTGATGTTGTGGTCAAAATGATCCTGGACGAATCGGCACACGATGCTGGATTTCCCAACCCCAGTATCCTGGAAAAGAATAAGGACACAGCCATGAAGACCAAGGGTGTCAGTTCTGACCTAGTATAAACGTAGAACCAGAGGACAGGAGAGGTTATTTCTCATTGGTGGGAGTAGGAGAAGAGGATATTTTCTTCTATCTCTCACCAGTATTTTCTAAAAGGAAATTGCATTGCTTTTGTAGAAAGAAAGAAGTATGGTAAAAATAAGCTTTAGAAACATGGCCCACATCTATACAATAATTAACCCAGAATTCACATGTTCACAATATATGTATCTCCAGAAATTTGAAAAATTTCTGAAAGGATCTAGAGGAGAAGTATGATAAGACACTGCATTGCTTTGGTAGAGATAGAACTGATTTTGTGCAAAACCATGGCTCCCCAAAACTATATAATCTATTTTTGTAGGTATCACCCTGTAAGACTTATGAGTTCTAATTTCTGCATTTCTAACATTTGCTCTTCAGAATCTAATGGGAGCACAGTAACCTCCAGGTCAGCTTAATTATCTAAAGGTCTCATCTCAATGCTCTCTCTTTTAAATAATTCTTTAAAGCTGATTAGGACAGAGGTCCATTATACGTCAGAAATCGAACACATGCATTTCTATCCACTTCCTCCAAACACCTTTGACAAATGGCTTAAGGAACAAAAATTCACAAGGTCAGACAGTTAGAAGACGAGACACCAGACAAGTGATGTCAACGAAACGCATGTGGTCTAGTGGTCACTGAGAAAGAAGCTGGAAACTTATGGGCCACCAGGGAGGAGAGCCACTGAGAAGCAAGACGAGTCGTGCCAAAGAATCTGCCCTGAACATATTAAGAATTGGAGGACAAGGCTGAAAGCAGCAGTAACTGTTGAAAATCAGCACAAAAACACACCCTTGGTGTCCCTGGCCACAAAACCAGAGGACAGACTCCCCTGCCTTCCAGGAGGAGGTGGAAGTTGAGCCTCCAGGAAACCTGTATGAACAGGGCTAGGCTTGGGGCCTTGAGATGCTGCTCAGGGAACGCCCATGTGACCCCATTGCCCCATGTGAAGCCAGACAGAAGGAGTGGGGAGTCCCCTCTGGGTAAGAGGGGAAATCCTGCAGATTCTATCAGAATGGAGTGGAGTCCCCCAAAGAAAGGCCATCTTGCACCAGTTTACAAGCCCCAGTGCTAACAGACCTTTCAGGACACATTTTAATCTATCAAAAATACATGCTCAGCTAAGAAATGCCACATGTTTATACCCACACACACAAAAGAGCAGGATGCTATTTTAGAAAACTATTCAGAGAATAAGATTGACCTTAGAAATTAAAAATATGATGGTAGAAATGGAAATTTCAAAGGAAGAGCTATAAGATAAAGTCAGAAGACTGCCCAGGAAGTAGAACATGCTAGAACATGTTCTACTAGAAAGCAGGTGGCCTCAGCTGCCAGTCACTGCTCTTCCAAGAGGGGCGGCAAAGAGACACACGATTCACAGACAACTGAGACACAGAGACATCCTCCTGTACACATGTTCATCGTAAAGGATCAGGGTGATGTTTTGAGATCTATAGGTAAACGGGAAACAGGACATAATTAGCCCAAGAAGAAAACAGTAGTGATGTGGTTCTCTTCTGTTAAAGGTATCTTAAAGCCTAAAGGTCAAGGAGGAAATGTTTAAAAAGAGAGTTGTGCTTTTCTTCACACTGAAATACAAAATGAGACTTGAAATACCAACTGGAAATAGGAATTATTTTTACTCCTTCCCATCTCCTGTGCTTAGAGGACAGTTCCTGCAAACATGCAGCAAGAGGGCCCCGGCTGGTGACACTCGTCAGAACGTCACTCTACAGAAGGTCTCCTATCCTAGGGTAAGTGGCCTTCACTGGTTGTGAGCCATAATGAAACAAAAGCACCAAAGACCGTTTATCTGCAGAGTGCACATCGATGTGAGGAGTACAAGGAGATGGCGACAGAATTAAAACACCAGCTCTCGGATTCCAGATCAATATGCCGCTGTTATTTCCTAGCCGAACCTTCAGGATGGATTCCGGCTAATGTGCCTCACATTTCCCCTCAACCCCAAAAGTTGGTTCTTCTAATCTCAGTTGCTTTGAACTCCCTCTGCCCCATGGCCCCATGGAGGAGTGGCTCTTGTCACCCTCTAGCCCACTGAACCCCCAGAGACCCTGAAAACCACCGGACGGTGCTGCCCTACTCTTGAAGAGAAGGAAGATGCGCTCTTCTTGCAAAGAGAATTGCTCTCTGCAAACGGCCCCAGTGCGCAGGGCAGGGACATTTGTACTTTTATACATTTTTATGTCACTGAGCTCATAGCGTACAACTCCTCCCATAGAAGCTCTCAAGTTCATTTTCCTACAAGAAATGCTAAACGATTCATCTCTGCCGTCTGTGCGCCCCCAGAAGCCAATCCAGAGATGGGAGTGCAGGGCTGAAGCGAGTGCCTGTCTTGTCCATCTCCGGGGCCTCTCGTCCCCAGTGTAGGAATGAACGCGCTCTCTCAGGCTGACCACTGAGCCAGCAGGCGGTCAGCAAACCCTCCCTGTGCCCGGAGCGGACAAACCCAGACGGGCAGGACGTTAGAGCCCCCCACTTCCACAGCTGAGAGAGGCGCCTGGAGGTGGAGGTACCACACTCATAGGTGGGCAGGGTCATTCGCCCAGGGCTTGGCAGACAAATCCACACCTCCCAAGTTTTGTCCCTTTGGGGCCCTCTTTAGTATCCTTTCAACTTATACCCAGGCTCCCCCTGCTCCCACGCTGAGAAAATCAGCCCTCAGGAATGCCTCCAGGTCAACCTAGGTCACACCTCCAGGTCACACCTCCAGAGGCCCTTCCCCTGTAGGCACCATGGCTCTTATTCTCTGTGAGTGAGGGGCCCCTGAGGTACAGGCTTTGGTGAGACCATGTGCCTCATGATGAGGCCTCTGCTCTAGGAAGCACACTCTGGGTCTCTCCTTTCATCCCACTCAGGGACTCTGCTCTGAACAACCAGCTCCAGATCCCCAAAACAGCCCAACACAACTTGCAAGGCCAACCCTCAAAATGCCCTTGAGAATGAAAAATTCAAAAGCCATCTGGAAACGATTCCTTTCAACTCATCATCTTCCACAGATAACTCAGGCTTAAAATACCAGCTTTTCTGCATAGTTAAGGCAGCAAGCCTACTCAAATTTAGACTGAACAATTCATCCCTTCAGCCAAACATGCTCCGTGTTTCTTTTCTTTTTACATTTCCCTCTCGAAGTTTCTCTTTTTCTCTGTCATCTATGTGACAGGGGGAAAAAATGAAAAAAAAAAAAAGTAAAGGCAAAGTTTAAGTCTATCTCAGAAAACACAATATTCTCAACAAAGAACTGCTTCAAATCACCTTCTGTGGACCAAGGCTTTGAGCGGTTCCAGAAACAACCTCAGGGGGCGACTGCAGTTCCCCCACTGGCCACCAGGGGAAGGCCCTGCTCTAGGATTGTGAGGGAGCCTGCCGCTGGGAGACAGGGTGCTTTTCCTGACTCTCCGGCCTTTGTGAGTTCCTCTTCCTGCAGGAACCCCGTTCACATTCACCCGGTGACACATACCCGAGAGGGAAGTGCCACTGAGTCAGGCCTCAAGCACGCAAAAACATACAGGATTAAATCAGGAAAAGCTGAAAGCCCGACTGAGTGAAGAAAGTCGTCCGTGAGGAAAGAGAGGACAAGGGTGGGGGGGCTGCAGCTGCCCACCATTCTCTAAAAGGCCATTTTATTTTTAGTGGGCTTACAGGGACGGAAGGAAACTCCTCTCTGCTGATATTTTTCCTTTTCACAAGATTATGAGACTCGCAGAGTCCATCTTGTCCAGGCTCCTAGTTTTTCAAAAGAGGAAGCTGTGGGACTTCCTCAGGGTCACACAGCTGGCTGGTCGAGTCAGAACCTAATTTTTTGACTTCCGGTGAGATCCTCTTAAGGTGCTCGCCGGGTTAAATCAAACTCCTTGCCAAATGTAAATTTCTTCCCCCAAAAGTCGGTTTTCTAGAACTCCCAAGGAGTATCTGTATTCCTGGATCACTGCCTTCCATTGTAGCATCGTGTGTCCTCGAAAGAGATCTGCTGGGGTTTTGCCTGTAATGAAAGGCAGACATACTACCAGCTACTGGGGAGACACTAGAATAAAACCAATTCTGATTCCACAAACCAGGAAGAAAGTTCCACAGAATCATCCCTGGGGAGTAATCAATGTGTTATTGTATTCTCATTTGTGTGGTTAGCATCAAACCCACCTTGAGGCCCAGCGATCGGTTCCATCTACTCACAGGAAAATGGATGCCTTCAGTGATATTCCTCCCATATAAGTCACTATCTGGAGCTAAGAACTCAATCCTCCGAGAACCACCACTCACTCTGAAATGACAATATCTGCTATTTGAACGGTCACATTTATTAATCACGTGTAAATCTGTGATTATGAAATCACAAACCATAGACTTGCAGCTGCAATCCTATAAAACACAAGGCATCCCTTGACTCCCTCGTGGACGACTGTGACAGGCTTCAAGGAGGCATTCCTACCTCTCAACATAAAGAACGACAAGTCCTAGGCAAATATACCACCCCTACCTCGTCCTACTCTCATGGAAGACACACTCACAAAGTGATATATTATTTTATTGAACCTAAAAAGGACGTCAAAATCTTTGCAACCCAGCTCTGCAGACAGTCGGTATGACTCAAGCATTGTGTGTTCCCAGAACAAATGGCCATCCTTTACCGCTGCCTTACTCTTCCCAACAGTCAACATGCTCCTACTGTCAACTCCTCTCCAAACTCACAAAGCACATTATAAACCAACGTGTTTCCTGTGGAAAGGAAATGACAAGCTAGACCAAGAATCACAGACTCAGGAATTCCATTCCTAGGAAAGTAGTTAAAAGAAGGGGGAAAAAAAAAGCACAAAAATTCATGGAAGTATTATTTACAGAAATCAAAAATGGCCCCCCAAAACCACTATAAATTAAATAACTTGTGGCACGGACAGGAATCTCTTAAGCTTCAATTTCATGCCAACCAAAATGTCAAAGAAGCAGAAGATGATTTGCCCATCATGTGAACTATGGAAATGATCATTTCAGCATCGGTCCCTGGTCTTGGAATCTGAGAGAACCCACATGACAAGAGGTTTTTTTAATTTATTGGTTTTTTCCAGGCATCCACTTATTTAAGTGTTTAGACTTGGAGCCTTATGCACTTCTGAAAAGTCTTAAGTGCTTACACATTGATAAGGAGTTAAGTTAGGAATTTAGGAGGACCGTGGAGGCCAGCCAGATTTTATGCGTGGAGGAAAATAATAAAGAAAGGCACAGGCAGAACCAAGGGATGGTGAGTGGCTTGATCTTTGAACCCCAAAGTATGCGAAGCCGAGAACACTGCAGAGTCTGACCCAGTGGAGCAAAGGTCTCTTCAAGGACACTGGGCATGCCCTTCCACATGCATGAGATGGCCTTGTGGAGACAACAGCAGGCACAGATGGAGATAATAGCAGGCACAGGTAGAGAACAGTGGCTAGTGATTCGGGACAGTGTTGTGTGTGCCTGCTTATTAGTTCCACTTTGGGGCAGATGGGGAAGAAACATCTAGAGGAAGTGTGTGCTGCTGTTGAAGAGATGAGGTCATGGAGGAGACCATTTCCATTTCCTGTGGCTGTAGGGCGCCTGGCTCAGGGCCTCACCACCACGCCCTGTGTCAGCTGGCCAGGTCTCCACCACCTTGGCCAGGACTCCTCGATGACACCACCTGTCCTTCCCCAAACCCTGGAACCACCCAGAAGAGAAAGCAGGACAGGAGTTGACCTAAATGAATACGCTCTGTCAAGCATATTCCAATCCTCGAAGCTCTGCAGTCTGCACCTAATTCCAAAGAAACCCCACAGAAAGGTGGCACAAATTCCATATTGACCCACCAAGTATCTTCTTTTTAAAGCTTTGGCTAAGGGGGAGAGGATACACACTCCCATTCCACTCCTCTGCATGGAATTCATGACAAAGCAACGGACAGAATATCCCTATTACACAGTCGAGCCACTGCTTCTGAGGGACCTCAATTGGCCAGACTAAGGACTCAAGGTCAAAACACTGCACGTCACCCCCAGAGCTTCCAGTAAGCTCCATGGAGAGCTCCCAGGCATCACTTCGGTTCTGTCTCTGCAACACCCTTTCCACAGGGGAATTGAAATACTTTGTTCCTGGGTGACATTTAAAGGCTTATTGGAATTATGACTTAATGGTCCTGTTTGCCCCTGAGTCCAAAATATCTTTGGCACCAAAATGAAAAGGGTTCGATATTTATAAATCACAGTTACTACTACCAAAAAAAAAAAAAAAAAGTGCCGCGAAAGCAAAAAACATGATTAAATATAAAATAAATAATAAATATAAATATAAATAAATATAAAATAAATATAATATGTTTGTTCTAGTATCACGCATTCTACGAGATTTCCTTCGGTGGGGTGAGACCACTGTCCAAACAGAGTAAATTTCAGCCTTCACACTCTGTTCTGGGAAAAATTTGAACTAGCAAGGCAAGAAAATCCAACTGTAGACACCTCACTGTATTTAGGAAAGCACACCACAAAATTATTTGAGGAAAACACAATATAAATTAAAAGCCCCTGAGCATTCCCATAGGCAACTTTGCTGTACCTTTGTCATGGTTATTTTGAAACGCATCAATGGTGTACGTTATAACAAACATCTCAAAATCAATTTACAAAGGGAACCTAACTACATATATGATAAAAGGAAACTGAATTGTCTCTTATTGAAAAAGGTGGGTTCCGCCCCAAGTCCGAGAGTCACTATTTTCTCTATCTACCTCATAGGGGAAAAAATGCTTACAGACATTTTAAGCATGTAAATAGCATAAGTGAATTTTTAAAAAGATTTTATTTATTTACTTGAGAAAGAGAGAGAGAAGCATGAGCAGGGGGAGGGGCAGAGGGAGAAGCAGGCTCCCCGCTAAACAGGGAGCTGGACGGAACTGGGGCTCGATCCCAGGATCATGACCTGAGCCAAAGGCAGACGCTTAACCGACTGAGCCACCCAGACGCCCCAACAGCAAAAATGAATTCATGCATTTAGATCAATGCCCCTTGGACACTAACGAACAAAGCTTAGAAACATCCACAGTTCTCTAGATGTACATGAGAATAATGTGAAGTCCACATACAGAAAATAAGAGGTCATTGTTTGGGGTGCAAAAGGTGACCAAGAAATATATAAAAATATCCCCGTAGGGGCGCCTGGGTGGCTCAGTGGGTTAAAGCCTCTGCCTTCGGCTCAGGTCATGATCCCAGGGTCCTGGGATCGAGCCCCGCATCGGGCTCTCTGCTCAGTGGGGAGCCTGCTACCCCCTCTCTCTCGTGATCTCTGTCAAATAAATAAATAAAAATGTTAAAAAAAAAAAAATCCCCCTAGGGTAGAAAGAAATAAGCAGAAACGAGGAACATGAAAGCTGCAAGAAGAAGATAATTAAATGGCTCCAAAGGGAACAGAAACACATGTATTCACTTACTCTCTCTTACTGGACTCTCACAACAGCCCTTTGTAAAGCAGAGGACAGAAGGCATTGTCCACAGTACCCATGTAAGGAAACCATGCTCTATAGTCCTAAAACTAGTAAAAGCATCCTCAAGGTTCAGACATCCCCTTCCCCACACCCAGGGCTCTATTCACCAGCCAAACCAACTCTCTCCAGGAGACATGCCTCCATCACCCATCCACTGCCTGTTCCGTTAGCAATATGCAAGAACAGGAGATGAGAAAATTCAGCCCAATTCCTGCAGTCAGGACACTTAGGCTCAAACTTCTCAAAAGAATCAAAGACAGGAGGTTAGAGTGATCACATCGAGGTCATTGTTCAGGAAATCACCGATACATTAGATGCACGACCGATGGCTATCTTCCAACACTGCATTTGCTGGCTCATTATTTGAAATTCAGAGAGCATTTTTCTGTTGAAATAATGCTGTAAATAAATAATGATTATTTCCCAAACTTGCCGCTGAACTATAGCACTCTACTTTGGAGGAATCTGATCTCTGTTTATATCTAGGGGGTAACTTACTGTTTCCATGGGAAAACTTACTCTAATTTCCAACTGGGGACTGTAGCCAGTGAGAACCAGATGCTCAGGCTTTCAGTGCAAGCAGAACACCCTGGGAGACTAAAGAGATCTTTGTTGAACAAATGGTCTAGCAGATTTGGACTCCGGCAATATTGCCAATAGCACAAATCTTCCATAGGAGCAGAATCGAGCAAAATAGTAGTATGGACAATAAGAAAAGCTGACATTTACTGAGCACATAAAAAGGTCCAGGCACCAAGCTAGGCATTTCCTACGGAAAGTATCCATTATTATCTCTCTGAGTATTGCTTCTGCTCTATTATATCTCTTCTCTCCTTCTGGGATGCTAGATATGCTTGTATTCAACTTTTTCACCTTCTTTTATATATCTCTTATATTCTTTTCTCTATTTTCCATATTTCTCTATTTTCCATATTCCGTATCAGTTTGAAGATCTTCTGATCTAATTTCTAGTTCTTTGTACCAATGTATCTAACCTGATAGTAAGCCCATTTATTGATCAATTATTGTATTTTTGTCATAAAATTTTCCTTTTATAGTTTTCGATTGCTTGCTAAATCTTGGAATTGTGATTTTATTTCCTTGAACATATTAAACATATTTATATTTTACGTATTTTAAAGTCCACATCTGATCATTACATTATCCACGTCTTCTGTAGGTCTGTTTCTATTGTCTGTGGAAAGGTTAAACATCCTTTTCTCCTCATATCTCTGGTCATGTTGGATTAAGCCTTAGCATCCTCTTGTTATAGGAAGGAATTGCAGGAACCTGAACAAGGACATGGGTGTTGAGGCTAAGACTCCACCCAGGATCTTCCACGATTCTTAGGTAAGTGTTTATTTTTTTATCTTTTTTAAAATATTTTATTTATTTATTTATCTGACAGAGAGAGAGATCACAAGTGGACAGAGCAGCAGGCAGAAAAAAAGAGGGGAAGCAGGCTCCCTGCTGAGCAGAGAGCCCGATGCAGGGCTCAATCCCAGGACCCTGAGATCATGACCTGAGCTGAAGGCAGAGGCTTAACCCACTGAGCCACCCAGGTACCTCTTAGGTAAGTGTTTAAAAAGAAGAGATGGTCATGCTTCTGGGACATCATCCAGACCAAGAAACCAATGCTAAGAAGAAAATATTTATGATATTTAAAACTGCCACATCCCCTTTCTACTGTTGATAAATTTATTTGTCTCTCGCTATTCCAGGGTTGGCAGATCTCATGGATTCTGAAGTTTAGACATCTTTCAGGCATGGATGTTCTGGTCCCAGTGGTGGAGTGTAGTGCCTCTTGGAGTCTCAGGGAAGCCAGAGACCTGGACGTAGCGGGGATGAGGAAAGAAGAGTACCAGGGCCTCCATCCCTCTCCTTCCCCAGCTCCTAAAGCAGTCCTCTCGGTCACCATCTCTCCTCCCACCTTACTTCGCAGATAAGTTGAAGAAGGAAGACACTCTTTAAAAGAGGAAGGGCAGTTCCCTAGTTCCTTTACTTCTGTTATTCTTATGACAGACCCCCTGCTTCTTGGCATATCTCAGAGAGCACTTTGTCCTCGTGTGCAAACTCTGGGCAGCTAAGCAGAAATTTCAGTTTATCTAATGAATCTTAGAAGGTGTGACCTTAACCACTTAAAAAAAAAAGGTTAACACAATCTTTTACTTAAATTGTACTTCCTGCCCAAGGAGACAACTGTCCTTTGGCCACATTTCTTTCCTCATAAGCGACCTATGTGTGGGCTCTCAGGTGGGCAAGACGGTCACTGGACAAATGACAATGGCATAGGCTCCCCTCTTCAGAGAGGGAAAATCCACTGATCTCATGAAATACTTGGCCTACAAAGGCACCAAGCACCAAACATCAGATTTTATTATATTCTGGAATTTTTCTGACAAAACACTCAATATTTGTTGTTCCCAATTTGCAGAGCTCACAAATAAAGATAAGTAATGGTCATAATTGTAGTAGCCAGCTTCTAAAATCGTTCCCAATGATCCCAACCCCCCTCCCACCCCCATATTTGGTTCCCTGTATGTGGTCTGGACCTAATGATTTGCTTTTAAAAAACAGAATATGAAAAAAATGACAGTCACTCCTGAGGTTAGGTTACAAAAATTGCCCTCTTTCTGACACTCCTGCTGGCCCTCTCACCTGCCAGTTCTGAGGAAGCAAGCCACCACGCCTGGGGGGACCATGACGCAGGAACTGAAAGAGGATTGAGCCCACAGCAGCCACCAAAGCCTCAGAGCACATCTGCAGGGGGTCTCAGTGCCAGGAACCACCCAGGGAGCTTGGAAACAGACCCTGCCCCCTGTCCCATTCCAAGGTAACTGCAGCCCCAGCTGACACCTGACTGCAGCCTTCTAAGTGACCCTGAGCCAGAGGACCCATGAAGCTGAGCCCAGATTCCTGACCCACAAAATGATGAGATATTCAGTACACGCTGTCTCAAGCTGTTAAATTTGGTGCAACTTGTTACACGGCAGTGGATAGCTAAGACAGATGTAGCAGACGGCATATATTAAGCACAGACTCTGAACCAAATTTATTTCATCCAAGCAGCAACCCTGATGAAGGAGAGCTACGCCTCCTTTGCCGAGTGGGAAGTGAAAGTTGAGGGCAGGTCAGGAGTATGAGAGGGTGGTCCAGACACATGATGACGGCAAAGCTACACGGGACTCACGAGGCTCTGTCCCAAGAGGAGTGATTCTGAGTCCTCCTCCAGAAGCCCAGTCTCAGGCCCGTGAAAGAGAAAGATACTACGTGACTTTAACTGACAAAGCCTATTTTAGCGTGACTTAAGCCACGACGGTAAATCCAAAGTCAGCAAATACAGTTATAGGAGATAAAGACCTACCATGTAAAGCAATAATTCAATCTTAAGGGTAAACCTCTAGGGAAAAGACTGCAGCATGGAAAATCAGGAAGCAGAGAATGGGGGCTTTCAGAATTTTCTTTTAAGATCTCATTCTAGACATTTCAGAGTTGTTTGAGCAACCACTCACACAGCTCCCCGTGCAGGGCTGCACTATTTTATTAAGTGCCCTTTCATGTCATTAGAAACGTTCTCCTTCATTTAGGATCATTTCCACACAGTGAGTCAGCAGGGACTCGGGCACCAGCGGGTGGGGCGGGAGCTGTTTCGGTCCTTCCCCTCCTCCTCACTCACTGTTGTCCTTAGGAGCCATAACAAGACACTTAAGGGGAAGTGTATACTATTCTCCTACCCGACTGTCAGACCAAGGCCTCGATGGTTGGCGCTCAAGAGTGGGAAGACCGAGGGAGAAAGGAAGTGTGAAGGACACATCCGGGGGCCTCGTTTCCTCATTTCTGGGCCTTAGAGAATCCTATTGCTCCACTTCACGACTGTTCTGAAGAACAGCTCATTAAATCAATCCTAAATCTCTGTGGAGAAAATGTGTAATGGTAAAGTCTCAGATAAAAGGCAAGGCAAATATAGGCACAACCTCCCCTTTCCACCCAGGGGGTTTCTGACATACACACACACACACACACACACACACACACACACACACACAC
>RCUC01137547.1:0-79517 GCA_003697995.1 Taxidea taxus jeffersonii | reverse complement strand
AATTTGTGTCTAGGACAATTTAAATAATACTTCAAAGGCTGTCATAACCTTCATGTTAGAAATCTGTTTTATTTGATTATGAAATAAACCTCCCCTAAGGTAGATATTTTAAATGTATCAAAGTATGTTTATAATTCTTATTCAAAAGAGAAGAGATTACCTTGAACATGATAATCGATGACACCCAGCTTGGTCAGGGGAGGGCCTAACTGGTGTCCATGGGGATTTTATGGCCCCTTTTGAGGTATTCAGAGGGGAGAGGAATGGAAAGAGTGAAGCCCCCATCCTATCATCAAAAAAAGGAGTAAATAAACCACGCCAGAGGGATGAAATTGGCCCCTCGGATGATCAAGTTCAGTTAGCAGGAAGACATGGGGATTATGAGGACAGACCCTAGCCCCACTTTGCTCAGTCCTGATCCAGTTCTGCATATTGAAAACAGACCCTGAATGCTACTTAAAACCTCAGGACTGTTGCATCCATCACCTGGCATATGGCTGGCACGTAGCTGATGTCAACAAATATTTGCTGGAGAAGGGTGGATTGCCATTTCGTGCTCTCATTGTTCAGGACGGGGCTGATGAGGACCCAGGCATCAGCCTCAGATCTAGACATGACGCTACTGAGAACAGACAGCACTCTGGGAAAAGTTGTGTCCAGCTTCTCTTTTACTCTTCCTGTGGGGTTCTGTATTGTTTCTCAATTAGCAATTAGGTTATAGTTTTGGGGGGAAAGAGAAGGTTCAGATTTGGGGGGTGGGGAAATCCCTATACTCAGCACAGTGCTTTGTATGGAAGTAACAGAAAACTGATAACACAAGCTAATATACCAACACATACATATTTATTTAATAAATAGTAATCGCAGGCACTATGCAAAATTCTTTGATGTATCATCTTACTGCCTCCTCTCACTGACTTCCATCAGGTAGTTACCAATCTCTGTCTCACAGGTAAGGAAAATGAAGCTCAGAGAAGTCAAGGGACTTTCCCAAGGTCACACAGTCAGGAAATGACAGATCTGGATGTTTAACCCAGGACTAGGGGCATGCAAAAGCCACGCAGTTAGTGGACCACTATCCCAATCTGTTTGGCTTTTAGGGCCCCTAATCAATTTGGTCATTTATAACTGTTGTGTAAACCATGGTGAAAATGAAATGATTGAGGCTGAAACCCAGCCTTGAATCCTCTGTGTCTTGTGCAGAGCTCTGAATGCCAGGCTCAGGAGAGTGAGACATGGGCCTGCCTCCCAGGGCCTGTCCCCAGCTCATTCCACAATAACAAGCAGATGTTTAAAAAAAGCCTGCTGAGAAGTCAAGGGTACTTTCACCCCCTTTGAAAAACCATGAAGATTCTGAATTTACCTGAACTGGTCCTAACTCAGCAAGTGAATGGAGTTGCGTGGGGGTGAAAAAGCAAGAAAGCAGAACTCAGACGGGGCAGGGGAAGGGCAGTGTAAGTTTTCCTTTTCACCAAAAGTTCTTCATGGGCTTTAAAGATATTCACTCCCTGAAGATAGCTGGTGCATGTCCTGACAATTTCAGGGCACGAAGAACAACCTGAGGCAAGAAGAAAAGCCCCGATCCACATATCAGGTCACTTAATGAGCAAGCAGGGCTGGGAGGCGGGGGTGGTGCAGGGGGCACTGCTTTCACCACATGATTAACTCTGCACCCTTAAAACAAATGCGCACAGGACCCCAAGAGAGCACACCCAAGAGCTTGTAAGTTGTTCAACATGGCTTTCGTGGAAACCCATCCGAAGATACATTTCTAGAGCAGAGGATGGAAAGAGGCAAGGCGATGCCAGTTAGCTGGTAAACCTGGGACCCTTCTTCTCTAGAGGGTTAGTGAGACTCCACCACTGTGGAAATAGAATGAATCTTTGACTCAAGACTTTGTGACTGTTATTGCTGGGAGAAGGGGAGGGAGGGGGAGAGGAAATGGAGTGATACCTCTAAAGGACTTGGAACCTGATAGAGACCAAGCTCACCGTATGAATGCAGCAGTGGGCTCTGGAAGCCTTAGTTTGTTGCTGGAGAATTGAGGGCAATGCCTAGCAACAGTGGTGTGGGTCTGCTGGGGAAGACCTCTGGGTTTACCAATCCTCTTGGTGCCGCATCCATCTTTCAGTCGCTGAGTTGTTGCTTTGAAAGGAGAAAAGTAATCCAAATTTTGACTCACCTTTATGGGGCTTGGGGAGTTAAGGCTATATTTAGAGTTGTTTTGAGCTCGTCACTATGAAATTTGTATGAATTTTTTAAATGAATGAGTAACTTACTGTGTCTTGATGAATATTCTATTAGAATAAGAGAAAACTTAAAAGGCAACGTCAGCTGCTAAATTTAATCCCACTAGTTTAAAACTGTAGCACTACCTATAATAGGGCTGAGGCTGGAAATCTGTAGAAGGAACGCTGAAAGAATTGATGTTGAGGCCATATTGCAACAGATGTAATTTTAAGCCATAAAAACTTTTAAGGACCTTGAGTCATTTTCTTCAAACTTGCCTTGCCTTTCTTTCTGCATCTGTGAATTTGCCAAGTTAAAGTTTATTGCTTGTAACAGGTTTTGAATGATAGTGTACCTTTTTTGAAAATGTCTGAGTACTTTTTGATTATTTGATGGAAAGAATGTATGCTTTTTCCTTTTTATGTATCTTTCAAACCAGCTGCTCTGATATAAAGAAAAGCTTGAAAAAATGTATTCACCCTTCTTAAGCTAAGAGCAAACATTCTGTTCCATGAAAGGTATACGATTATCGAAAGGATGTGATGAATGAAATGGTTCTCAGAGCCCCTCAAGTCAGCTAGCTTGCGGATCAGACAGTTTTCCTAAAGTTTGGGGATCTAGGATGAATGCAATGATCAGCAAAGCCAAAATGCAAAACCCAAGGCAACAAAACAGCTAGCAGGGGCAGGCTCCCCAGGCCAGGAAGCCACTGGAATCTGGTTGCTAGGAGACACTCGTCTTTCACTGGCAGCAGGAACATGTCCTTGAGCATGGCTTCCCCTGTGGTTGGCTTTGGACAAGCTATGAATCAGTGTGTCCTCGCTAGTGCTGCCCTCCCAAAGGAGCCAACCAGCCCACAGAGCAGGTGACACAGAGGGGCGATGGAGCGGGGCAGTTCCTGTTCTCTCAGAAAGTTTCTCACACATGCCCTGCCTTTCTGATGTACTCTTCTGAAAGCAATAAGCATTTCACATGTCTAATGTTGATTATGAGGGTGAGGAGAAAGAGATGCCCGTGTAGCGCTCTCATCTGTGAGAATTTTACGAACTAAAATGACACACATCAAATCAAATGAAACTGTCTGCAAGTGCTCTAGGAAAAAAGAGGAACGGGATCCTGAGTTTATAGGAATTCAGACAGGTTTCAGAGAGGAGAGAGAACCGGAAGCCGGGACGACTTGCCTAGGGAAGGATGATTCTGGTGAGAGAACACCAGGGAGCCCACCGAGAGCTCCCTCAGAGGTCCTTGAACTTTCCTTGCTTGCTCACAGAAGCATCCCCAGATGCTGGCACAGGAGTGCTGGGAGCTCACAGGTCACGGTGTTCCCCAGGAAAAGCCAGCTGAACGCATGTTAAGTGAAGAAGGCTGGTCTTAGTGTTGTCAGTGACTGTATCAGGAAGTGGTGAGAAATGAGGTCGTCCAGGGAAGGTGCAGCCCAGTTATGAAGGCTCTTAAAAATTCAGCAGAAGTGGCTTCAAAAATTCACACACTCCTGGGGACTCCAAGTCCCATGGAGATGAAAGTTCTCCGGTTTACAGATGCTCTCTCGAATGCACTCCCTCTTAAATATGTCTATTTTATCCTGTGTCACTCAACAAAACTACTGAAAATGCCCAATGTCATTAGATGTTCCATATTGGGTGATATGCACCTTTTTTTTTTTTTTTTTAACAGACGATGACGAATCAGAGCCAGAGAGGCTCACGGTTTGGGTGGCTTCCTAAGTTTCAGAGGACAAGCCAAGATTTCTGGGTCTTCTGCCCCCCACACACCTCTTTTGCTTATTTCTGAAAGCAGCCCATGGCGGGGGAGGCCAGCTGGAGGATGGTGCCCCATGCTGGCTGTTTGTGAGGTGATCACGTTGCTGGCTTCAGGGGTACAAGAGGAAGACGGGAGACCAGTTGTCTTTCTTCTTCTCCCTTGCTTCTCCCTGTGCTTTGCTCCCTTTGCCTTTCCTCTTCCGTGCCAGCAGCCTCAGACCTCTGAGGGATGTTCCTGTCAGGCATCACATACGTAGGCTCCTTGACTGTCACGGCAGCCACAGGACCAGAGGCAAAGCTGTGTTATCTGGGAGGGGAAAAGGCAATGCCCCTCCCCGCCCACTTTAATTGATATATAACTGACATACAACATTGTATATGTTTAAGTTGTACAGCAGAATGATTTGATACTTGTATATATTGTGATATTGTATTACAATAAGATAATATTCGCCACCTCACGTAGGGTCCCCATCCAATCACAGTTCTCACCGGTGAGGAGAACCTGTAAGATGTTCTTTTAGCAGTTCTCAAATATGCAATACAGTATTACTAACCGTAGCCATCACGTCGAACATGACATCCCCAGGACTGATGTACCTTTATAACTGGAGGTTTGTACCATTTGACCACCTTCACCTATGTCTCCCCCACCTCCAGCAACTACAAATCTGATCCCATTTCCATGTGTCTGATTTTTTTGAGATTCCTCACACAAGTGGGATTGTACTGCATTGGTCTTTCTTTGTCCGGCTTACTTCACTTAGCTGAAGCCCTGAAGAGCAACACCTTTTGGACCTGAAACACTACATCTGTGGCAGCTCTTGGGGAGGTCTGATGAAAAAGGTAACAAAAGAAGGACATACAATGTTACTAACTTTTTTGGACATACACGTAAGCATTGCACTTAAATACGCCTGTAAAAGATTCCCCTAATGAGCTTCCAGAACTGTTTTCAAAAATACTCACCCCACTCTCCCACGTGATATGACGGTCACCTATATTTTTGACTTAAATATTAAATGGTCTCTCTTACGAGCCAGTCAGCTATATGAGAGAGACAGTATAGTCCTGCAGGCTTCGGAGGGAGAGGACAGGCATTGGAATCCGCATGCCACCATTTACTAGTTGCTACTGAACCTCTAGGAGCCTCAGTCTCTTCATCTGTAAAATGCAAATAATGAGTCCTACTTAACAGATTGGTTGTGGCCATTAAATAACAAAATGAATGTAAGGAATTGAGTGCAGTGTGGTCTTGGAGCCATTGGTCACCTTGTGAGTGGCAGCCACCTGCAGCAGAAGCTTCTTCCCTGACTCTGTCCCCGAGGCTGAAGATAATATTTCTAAAGCTACCATTTTAGCTTTTTCCCTTAACAGCTTCTGTAACAGCACTTTTCCCTACCAACTTGCTCAGATAGAAGTTAGTCAGCAAATGACACTGAGGAGTTTCTTAGTAAATGTTTATTGGTAAATGTCTGAAATGAATCACCCCACATCCAAAGCAAGTTTATTTTCTCCCATTGATGTCAGCGGTGATTCTTTTTTTGTGAAGGGTGGTGGCGGTGGCTGGTAAATCATGTAGACAGACAGAGTGACACGGCACAGGCACAGGTGTTTCTGTGGGATCAGGTGCTGGCCCATCAGTCCAAGCACTTGGAAATTCCTTTTCATTATACTGCAAAGCAACCGGCTGGAAAAGGAAAATTCAGTTAACTAGTTCTTTCATGGAAAACATCCAGAGAGGTTCCCCCTCCCCACCTCCCCAGTGGCCTGGCTGCAAAGACTCATTGTTTCCCACCGACAGGCTTTACCTGATGCTCTCTGCAACAGAGCCCATGCCCTGTGGAGAGAACAGGTGTGGCAGCCTCTAGGACGTCTGGTCTTAAGGGTTCTTCTAATGGTCACTTTGCTGTCAAACCCCAGTTTGCGTCATGAATGTAGACAAGCTGTAGAACGTTAGCTTTGAGCAGGTGAATAATGTCAGATGGGAATAGGATTTTTTTAAAGAAACTGGAAAAGAGATCAAGAAGCCTGCCAGAGTGAGAGGCGCTTTGGGGTTGGCAAGGCTTATCTTCCAGTGGGGGAGTATACAAATAATTAGACATGAGAGATCTTCTCTTCATCCTAGACTCAGACATATAGTTACCTTTTGGTCTTATATTTTGAAGGTAAATTTTTTTTTAACCTATTAAGTCTACCTTCTTCCTTATTACCAGAAGGACTTCTTCAGCTCCTGTGAGGAATGCTAATGCCAACAGTGATCTTGAACAGTCTCTAACATCCTTCAAACTTCATTTAACTCTGGTGGCTCCTTCATCTGATACTCAGATGGCCATGGAAGCGTCTGCTTTCCAAGCCATGCTCAGGCTGATCACCGCCACCACTGGGGTTGCCTGTGCAAATCTTGTCTCTTGGGAATCTGGTTCTGTATTTCTTTGAATGAGCTCAGCCCAAGCCTCTTATCCTGAAGGAAAGTTAGGATTGTGTCTGAGAAACACTCTTATTAGGTCACTTAGATCACTTATCCACCCACCCACCCACCCATCCATCCCTTGAACAGACATCTTCACATAGGCCATGGATTCTAAAAGGCAGGTGTCTTGTCTGTCTTCTTGTTTACTTTAGCTCCAAAACTCAGCCCATGTCCGGCATAGGGTAGTCCCTGAAGGAATATTTGTTCAATTAATGAATGAACAGTTACCAAGTGCCCACTCTGCACTGGAACTTGAGCTACTGATATAACAAAACGCAGTTCCTGCCTTTTTGGTGTTCTCGATCCTTTCTCATGACGGCTTTGTGCCCCATCAGAAAAAATAGATTTCAAGGCTGCTCACACCCTTCCTATATTCAACTGACTAGCTGTTTTAATAATTGTGTAATGCGCCAAAACAGATGTGGAGATCCCTTTGGAGATAAATGGGGGTGGGGGGAACCGCTTCACTGCAGACAGATTCTCATCATTTCTTCTGAAAGTGCACAGCACCTCCAGTCACTAATGGCCGTTGGAGACTTTGGGGACAACTAATCTTAATGACTGCACCATTTCCTATGGGTCTTGTTAGTTCCTAAAACCATCTGTAAGAAGTTATTGTATTTGGCTTTCTTAAGCTATATTTTTAAGAAAGACATTTAATTAGTGCTTGTTAAGATGTTGTGAGTGCTTTGGCCACTTCTCTCACCCCTGCTGTTTCGTCTTGGTCAGCACATTTCTGGAAGTGTTGTTTCCGGAAAAAGGCATAAGATGCTTCTCTGCTTGGAGAGCTGCTCTGTGTGTCTGCATGAAGCAGGTCTCTGATGGGGACGGAAGAGACCGCCAGGCTGGCTGGGCAGAAAGGGCTCTGTGTTCATAGCAGCTACTCGGAAAAGCCTCCAGTTTTGACATTTTTTATTGAGAAAGCTGAGTTTCAACATGGGTTTGGGACAGACAACCACCGGCATGTGCCCTGGAGCCCTAGGGAAGAATGTCCCAAGAGGGAAATGGGTCAGAAATAGTCCATCTAAACACCTTTGCAAAAACTTCGCAAGAAGGAATCTGTTTGAAAAGACATAGCTTTAGGGACTCTAAGAGACACTAGGAAAATGGCAAAATAGTTCATAGCATCGAAAAATCCACCAGTACTTACTAAAAGAATAAATACGTTGACTATAGCTCTACTGTTCTTGCTGATGTTTGATACCATCGAGTCAGCTAAAAATTCAAACCATCTTAGAAAATAAGACAATTTCATTGGGTTTTCCCCAGAATCCTCCGTCCATATTTGGATGATAATGGTTTGATATTCGTAATAGTTGATGAATCACAAAGACGCGTCAAGTCTAGTCAGACAGAGAGAAGTATTGCCATGTAAAGTCAGTGAAAATGAAGAAATAAAGAACTATGTGTGTTTAGATAGGTTAAGAAATGTTGTAGAATCTACTAAGAGAATTTACTCCTATTTTGTCCTTGAAACATGTATTGAAGGAACAGAAAGTTTCATGCTGGTAATTGCATAAAGGACAGTTAAAACGAATGCCCTTCCTCTCTGAATTTCAATATGCTCCTTTAAGGTAACCCTTAATTGAAGAGGAAGTCCAATAAATGTAATATAGATTTAACCAAATTATGAAATCTCCATACTGTACAGGTAAAGTCGTTTCTATTGGAATCCTTTTTGCCTCCTTAATCTAAACATTTAAATATATTAAAGGCTTCAGTGAAGGATTAGCATTTGGCGCTGGGTGTGAAAACATTTCCTGCTGGGCCCTCAACCACTAACAAGCTTTTTGTTTGGAAGAGGGGGCAGGCGTGGGGGAGGAGAGAAGAAGGGAGAGAAGTTGGCCAACTCTTGACATCTGAAATCTTGATCAGTCCCCGAAAGTTTTTTGGTTAATGCGGATGATTTGTGGTATTGTTGTTTATCTGTCTATCATTCATTGGGACTTACTGTTTGGATGCAGGGATGCGGGGGTCCCAAGACCATCTGCAGACTTGATGGCTTTTCTCTCAGCCGGGCCAGACATCTGGCTGTCAGTTACAATCGCATCCCTGCCCCCCAAGTTGTTGTTGGATACTCCTGATTCCCTTTGAACACACTACTGGGATACAACAGTTTCAAGCCATTGATGGGAGGGGCAGAGCCAATTCCTGACTTTAGTCTAGTTGGAAACAAGACTGACGATATGAGGAAGGTGTCTATTTTGCTGGAAGGCTGGCTGTTTTCGTCCTACCGGGTTTAATGATACCACAGTTTCCCCCGCAGCTTGTACAACTCACTCTGAACAAGGAGAGAAACAGTGCCTTCAAGAATTACCTTCATGGTTTTGCCATGTTTACTATTTCCTATTGTCTTGGCCTGAAAGTGTCGTAACAAAAATTAGGGTTGAGCATACAAACATTTGAGCCGGTGGAGGGATGAAAGGAGTTGCTATCATATTTCCTTTCCAGGTTAATATGGGTGCCTTTGATAAAAGCACTATAGACTTAGGACAGGATATGATGCCAATTAAACACATGAAACTTAATTTTTTGACTAAACAGTCACATACTCCTTCTGAGATCTGCTTGGCGGTTACTAACATGACATTTATTTCTCAACCACAGTCCTAAATCTATTGGATTGGCTTTATTTAAGGGACACCGGGCAACTAATATTGGCACATGTAAAAGTCTAGCAATGTCTCCGAAATTGTAAAGCAGCTATTATAAAGAGAACACATTGTCCCTGAAGATTGTCAGCATGAGGTCAAGAACCCACGAAGACTCAGTCCGTGAGCCCTTAGACCTACCGCTCACCTTGGCTGGAGGCAGACTTTAATTTGACACTTAAACTTCAAAACAGATCAACCAATTTTATCTCATAAAGTACAACAGGGTAAAATCTGACCATCTCTCCCTAGCCTTACATGTAAATTGCATCCTTCACGAGATTGTCCATATCCATTGAAAACCGGTGTAACTAGTAACCACAAAATTATGCATTACAAATTGCTTAAAAATATGAGAAGTAATGTGTCGTATTTGGTAACAACATGTTTAAATTATAAAATGGGATATTGCTGTTTCATTTTAAGGCAAAAAATAATTAAAGGGAAGGCAAGCGTATATATAACAAGCCAGGTCAACCTCCCCATCTTTTCACTCTGACACCTTGTTTAACTCTAGCTAATGATCCTATGAAAAAAGTATTAGTGGTTTCATTTCAGCCCCTGGTGGTCTATGTCACATACTACATAACCTGCTGGTGGGTCCTCTAGGGCTATTTCTCATTTACAGACAGTGGCCTTTTATAATTCGTCGGGGGTGGGGGCCGAGAAGGGAGTGTATCCTGTTCGAACCTATTTATTATGCACTTGAAAATAGTGAAAATGTTTATAAAAAGAAGTCAAGTTAAAATTTTTAAGACCTGGAAATATGTCAAGTGTTCGAATTCAAACCTACAACTCTATACCAACTGCTCAAGTAGTTATTATGTTTAAAAGAAAAAAAGTCACTCGTGACTTGTGCTCCATGTGGAAAATTACCACGCTGCAGTTTTTCTAACCACGAAAATTCCCATTTCCCATGTGCAGTTGGTTAGCTCTTCACCATGTCCCTAAGGAGTCTATGGGAGTCTGGAGCCTTGTAGAAAAATGAGAATTTCCACACTTAAACAAAGCCAAGGGGCAGCATTTTTAATGACTAAAAATAAGAGCAGAAGAAGTGGAAGAGGAGGGGGCGATGGGGCTTTTTTTTTTTTAACCTTCTATAAAAAATGAGTGTGGGATTCCCAGGTGAGGATCAAATGTGGGCTTGCTTTAAATTTTTACAGGGCATTGACTTAAAAAAGTAGAGGGGAAAAAAAAAACTCTCTTAAATTTCCTAACTCTGAGCTGCACGAAGGGAATGTTGAAACGAAAGGAGTCATCAAGGCCAAATTCACCACACAGCTTTCGTGAACTGTTAGAAGCAATTTCAGGATCTGTGCTGTTAATTTAGGTGTGCTTTCTCTCTGAGCTTGGGTGTTTTATTTCCGACCAGTTCTTTCTATTCTTTGGTTGAATGTATATGGCTGATTCTTTAAGCGTTTCTCTCTCTCTCTCACACACACACACACAGTTTCTATACATTAAAGAAAAATGAATACCTCTAGTCCCTTAGTAACAATATTTTAAAAAGCAGCTCGATATTTGGACCGGAGAGTAGAATACTTTCAAAGACAACTCTAGTGGACACAATGTTTTAACTGTTTTCTGTGCCACCATTTTATTGTGTGCGAGTGGACAGCAAAATGGTGGTTCCAGCATTTTGTTGTATGAGGGCTCCTTTGCAGTTAGCATCTGAGGGCAGACGAAGAACCGGTTTGGATGCCAAAAGAAAAGCCAGATTTTCCGGCCCAGAGACCGATTCCGTAAAACATACCCACAAATTCACCTCCATTCCCTGCTTTGCAGCTGCTTCAGCAAAATTTTAGATATATATATATATATACATATATATATATGTATATAAAACACAGGGAGAAATTCCTGATTAAAATTTTAAAATGCAACAGAAATGATATATCAGTGAAATATGTAACTCCCTGTGTTGGTAAATGCAGATGTTATTAATAGAGCCTGCAACGTCACAGTGATCTACCTGGAGAAAAGATCCAAGGCAGAGTTAGCGGAGAGAATGTGAATGTTTTACTCGTGAATAAATGATCTTTCCAGATCAAGGTTGAGGTCATTGGCAGACTAGTTTAGGTGAGCTCATTCCACAGCTATTTGCACAGGCAAATCAGCATTCTGATTTTTTAAAATACATATTACAGCCTTTTGTTCATGAGAAGATCTTTAATTAATTTCTTAAAATAAGAATATTAAAATAACTGAAAAATGTAAGAACTGAACATGGCTGAGAGTGCATTTTTGATTAGCTCCTAAATAGAACCAAAGGTAAGATACATTTTGACTTACCCTTAACTGGATCTCAAATCGAAGAGAGATGAATTTGACTAAGACAAGAGTGTGACATTGCCCTCCATTACCTACGGCTGAATTACCACTCTCTTTTGTCTGAAGGAAAACATTTCCTTCTCAATGAGGTGTATGTTTTTAAGACTGAAGAAAACTGAGGCTCATACCATAGAGGTTTTTTTGTTTGGTTTTCTGTTTTTTGTCCTTTTGCTTTTTGACTGCAGTTGCTAAACATCTGAGATTATAAAAACGGCGTTGCCACATAAAATAGACCCGCAGCAACACTGTTTATGGCACACACAACAGTATTATTTTCTGCTGTTTGGTGTGCAGAAGTTGTAAATAGGAAAATGTGCAAGCTATTAAATATAGCAGCAATAGGACTCTTAAGGCAAGGTTTATTATACCAGTGCCTGAAAAATCTTTACTTTTTTTCCCCTTTTATCTGTGGGTGTTAAATTTTCGTGTTTGCAACAGTATTTTAGCTCTGGAGATATTTATCTGGTAGCATCTTGGAGAGAAAGGAAATGGACAGATGTCCATAAACAAAGGGCTCCATCTGGTGGTAAAGAGGCGGTATGACATGCAAAGGGAACCTGATGGAAGGGCAGCACGTAGTGTGTGCCTGTGCTTCCTGTAATGAATATGTTTGAAGGAAAGAGAAAGACACGATTCCCCAAATTTGGATTTCAATATTGATGTAGCTTCACAGATAACATCGTTTGATTATTTCATTCAAACTCAGTCCTTCCGATCCATTCACAAATTATTTTATCCCTAATGCATCCATCGAAACAGACATTAATGCGTGACTCAGATATTAAGCACAATATAAGGCAAACTATCCGTATCATTTGATAATCTTACTTTTAAGTAGAATACCAGCTAGTAGACCAGCTTGAACAAAGAAAGCATTTGCTCCAACACAGAGGTGTTCTGTGTGTGGCTTTGTGGCTCACCTAAGTAGGAGGGACTGGAAAGGATGTGGTACAGAATTCAATCAGTGGAGGGAAGAAGTCATTTCAAATCCAGGACCAAGACACAGAAAAATGCTCATTTTTCAATGGCATTTGTGGCTAAAATGTTGGAGGATTTGAATCTACATATTGTGACTCTTCCACCCTTTCAAACTCTAAAATTAGACCAGAAATTACATATATCAAATGCTATGCAAAATGTAAAACAGGCATGACGTTTATAGCTTTCTACGTAAGGTGGAAATTAAATCTTCAGCCTCCAATAAAATTGTATTTCTGTAATAAAACTGCTGCACCTTGACTCTAGACTACATTGAATCCCAAATTAAACACCCCATTTACTGTACTGTAACAAGCAAGAGGGTTTGCTACACTGAACAATATTACAGATAGAGAAAGGTATTATATTTTTGCTTTACCATCTATGTACAGTCCACCCTAACAGGCTCATTCCCTATGCCTTCTTTCTTAGCACATAAAGTATTTTGATGAGGGAAAAATTTAAGGGTTGTCTTTCATCGGTACATTTCTATTTCTTCCTTAGTTAGAGAAATCTGCCTAGATGGCCGGGTCTAAAAAAGTCCATCAAGGAGGATATTTACTGCAAAATGTCCTCGTGCATTTCATGGATAACTCAGTCCTCTAAGCAGAAACAGCTGGTGTGCTAAAGGCTGGATACATTTCTTTACGCCTTATGCGTAATGTAGCTGTTCTTCCCTCTACCTTGCGTACGCGGCTCACCCCGCGGCCCCGTCCGCAGCACGCACAGACTGCTACATAATGTATGAAGGTCTTAAAGTTAGGATCTGGTCATACATGTTATGTATTTATCTTACCCAGCGTTGACTTAGAAGAATTAGACGGGACGTTATTTTCAGCCGTCTAATATCATAGGTTGAGATCCACGCCCCCTGCCCCCATCACACGTTGGCCCAGCCAATACTGACTTCTGGCTTTTGTGAAGAGGCTTATTAGAAATTGAAATCTACGGAGAGTGAAGCAGAGAGAACGGTGAATACTAAGGTCGCTTCATCTTACCAACCAAAGACTTGTAGGCGAGCAAGGCTGGGAGCCCAGCCTCGGCCGGCCTGCGGCAGCTCCCCGCGGAGCACCCCCTCTAGTGGACGGAGCGGGAAATTCCCTCTCCCCGCCGCCGCTTCCGCCCGTCAGGCCGGCCGGCGCTCCCCTCCCCCTCCCGCAGGACACTGTGGGTATTATTAACCTTCACGCGCGATACGGAGAGATGAATGTTAATCGTGGAGGGATTTCTAATCAAGTTTAATGGTGTAGGACATAAGAAGTTGTGTTAGCAGTTTCAGTCCTGCTAAAAATGCTAATTGTTATGTTTCCTATGATAGGTGAGGGTAATAGGAAAATGGCAGCGGCTTCCGTGTTTCAATTTGGAAACTGTTGCCTGTAATTTTGAGGCAAGTGCGGAGCCCCTGGTGGAAATGACTTGTCGAGAGGCTAGTTTCTTCAGAGACATCGGAGATTCGAGGCTTGATGTCTACTCGGTTCAAGAAAAGAGAATTCTCTGCAGGGAGAAATCTCTGCGTATCAGAAGCCATGGGGAGGCATTTTGGACCTGCAAACGACACGGTTTACACAAAGGGGTGCAGAGGTGATAACGTTGAGTACTGATCTTTGGAGCACTTTCTATGTTTTATGTTTCCCTCTATGGTTCGTTGCCACTTACGCCAACATGCAAAGGTAATTTCTTTTTAAAGCGACACATACAGTAAGAGCAAGTAGGAGTCCTATATGAGAACAGAGGGAATTCTCATTTCTCTCTTCCTCAGCTTCCGTCTCTCTCATTGACTCGTGGGTCATTATCTGTGCTTTTGTGTAAGGACACCTCAGCTTCACTGCTCCCTCTCATTCTTAAAAAGTTGGCATCTCATGTACCCCTTTTGTCTGCCTTGGTCCCTCACTATTTGAGCTGGGGTTCTTGCAAGGCAGATATGCATAAGGAATTAGAGAGTATTGGATGGCATAGGAGCAATTGTGTATTTTTCCTTGACTTCAATTACCCTAAATTCTATGGTTCAAGCCTGAACTACTATAGCACCTTCACGATGTCACCTACCAATGAACTAGAAAGCATTTTACTGCAGTGCAGGTTTCCTGGTGAATACTGGTCTTGAAAAGTTTTCTTGTATCTTTGTACTTTGCATATTCAGTGTAAGTTTAGAAAATATCTAAGTGATGAATACAAATGATCAAAAGATAATCCACCTTAATGGATATATGCCTGTGTGAATATGGAACATTGTAACTGTATTGTCCCAACCTCCATATGTGGATTTTGTCTTCATCTTTAGTCTTCTTTAAAAAAAAAAAAAAGATTCAATGTAGAGGAGATAGAAATGATTCATGGGTGTTGACAAGAGATGTGAAATCAGTGATCAACTTTATTTTCCTATCAGTAATGATAATTATACTAGTTAGTCCAGGTGTCATACCTGTGCTGTAATCCTTATCCCTATTTTACAGATGAAACAACTGAGACACCAAAGGGTTAATTGTTTGCCCAAAGCCATGTAGCAGCTCTGTCAACACCACAATTTTATTCCCCTACTCTTACTTCTTTGGCAATGGAACAATTATGCCTCTCTTTAAAGGATGAAAATTTACTGTGTGTATCACAGGAGAGTAGGGCTGGTGAACAATGGAACAAAGAGGTCACATATTATTTGTTTTAAAATTGCAGAATCTTTCCTCGTGTTATAGAGTCTTTTACTATGTTTTCTAGGTCGGAGTTACTTTAGTGTCATAAAGCTACACATATACTTTTGGCAAAGTCACTAGTCACCCGTACACAGGAGGAGTTGGTAATTCGAGTTGGGACAGGGCGAGCCCCAACATATCCTTCATTTGAAGGTAGAGTAAATTCAGTGAGGTACCAAATTTCTTGTCATTTTCTCTCCCAGAAGAATCTGTGTTTCTTTCCCCCTACCCAAATGTTCCAGTGAACAGTGCAGCTGTGCAGCAAGAGGCAATTTTGCATGCGTGTATTTGGAGAACAATGTGGAGTATTTATCCCTTGGGATAAAAAAAAACCCAGCAACAACAAACTTGAAAACAGATGGTTCTGATACAGTCTGATAAGAATGTAAACAGGAAAATATCTTTGTTGACTTATTTCTTAGTAATCAGTAATAATTAGGTATTGTCTAGAGATGAATTACAGTTTTGATTTTGCAAGCATGGCCACGAACAGCTTCTGAAAAGTGAAACTAAATTTCTGACATTGGTAAAGAATTAGTGACTCCTGCTAAAACTTCCTTATTAAAATTCTTCTTGATTGATAGAAACAAATGGAAATTTTAGAGAGGATAATTTCTGCACTCGTTGTTGTTTCTTTTGTCATTTGATTTAGAGATATTATACTTCTCTGGCCTGTCCATGAATGGGTTCACTTAAAAAATAACTTAAAATTTCTCTACAATTTAAAGAACTAAAACTCCCCTTCCTTCCTTCCTTCCTTTTCCCTCCCTCCTGCCCTCTTTTCCTTCTTTTCTTTTCTTTTTTGGTTTTATTATTTTACATGAAAATGAAATCTCTCTTTAGAATCTGGACTAGTGTTTCCATGAACTCATTATATTTGTTTATTAAGGACTTTGTTTTCTTGAAGGTGATTTAGATGCAATAAATATTTAATAAATGCTTCTTATTTGTCAAGTTCTCTGATAGGCACTGGGGACACAGAGATGAATCTGACATACTTTCTTCTGTTACATGACTCATGGTTTAGCTGTAGAGGCAGGTACATAAACAAATATCTCTCACTCAAGTCATTAAGAACAGGGAAAAGTGGCATAGTGAGGAGTGGGGAGATGAATTAATTCCTTGGGAGGGCAAGGTGTTTTATAGAGGGAGTATTAGATCACATCTTAAATATTGTTTATCAAATCCTGGCTGCAGAGATCCATAGGCTATGACATCCTGAATGCATAATGAAAATTCAGATTGCCGACCAGTTCTTTGTTTGGGCAACATGTAGACAAGATCATGGAATTCTGCCATGATCTAGAAGTTTGGAGAAGTGCTTTTCTTTTAAAGTACAATACTTGTAATAGAAAACTTTGGAAAAATAATCTTGACTTGAATATGTAATTCAGCCATCTGAAATTATTTGTTATTAAAATAAAGTAATACAGATAGTCTACGCAGCATATCCCATAAACCCCTGGCATTTCTTTTTTTCAACAACATTCAACAAATATTTAGTGCTTGTAGATGCTGTCTATGGTCCTAGGCATGTGGATTAAGAGAACAAATAATATATGTAATCTCTCTTTATGGAATATAAAATCCAATAGGGAAGGATAATATCGTACAGCTAACTACTCCAATTATTTATTAGTTAAAATGCAACAAGTGTTACTGTACATAATAAATACTACTGTTTTGTCTACTCTGCTTCTATTCTTTCTTGTTCTGGTGACAGTAACTTGATTTTATTTTTGAGACCCGCCCTCCATCCCTGCGTGCAGCCTCGATGGGACCGTCAGTCAAGGTGTCCCATCCCTAGCTTGTGACCCAACGTAGGCCAGTCAGTCGGTCTTTGCCAGGAGCCAGAGGGCTCTCTCTATAGTTGCACAATCTCATCATGTTGGAAGTTTGTGGCTGCTTCAACATTTGCTTTCCTTTTCCTTTTGACAGTTACACTATACTCTTTCAACAAATTCATTGTTAATCAGTTTTACCTGCTTTCAACTACTTATGGTATTTATAAAAGTGCTTAAAAATCCGGGACTCAAATAAAAAGTAAACTAAGCTGTGGCATGACTTTGAGGCTTTGGTGGAGTTTAAGAGTAGAGACTCCATTTGATCCTGATCCTCAGAGCACTGTATTCTGAATAGTACGAGTTTGGTGACCTAGGATCAATTTCCCCTTCCTTGTATCTACAATAAATAATATTTATATAATAATGGTATCAGAAGTCATAATATTTACAAAACAGAATGTAAATATTATAAACTTTGGGAGTCTAAAAGCTATACCCGGACAGATGTCCGGAGGTGGAATGCTGTGTTAATTTCCTTATCTTAGAGTACCAAGGTCAATAAATACTTTCTAAAGCTGCTAGATCCAGGAATGGAGATATAACTGTATCACTTAAAAGTGTACAGCTACCCAACTGAAGAGGTAAAGAATGACGAATTAACCTAAATTGGGGAGAAGACAGAGAGAGAAGGAAGGCATATAAATGAGTGAATTTTTTCATCTTTCATGTAGAGAAGTCAATAGCCTCTGACTGCCTAAGGTTGAAAAACTAAGAAAGAGAGGTGTAGATATAGTATTTATTTGGAGTTTAAGTGGGAACCACTAGAAGAACTAACATCTAAATTTCTTAACAGTGGCTTTCTTTGGGGGAGTAGTTGGTGGTAGAAGAAGGGGCAAGACAGGGAGTATAATTTGACATAAACTTGGCTGGAAAAGATCTGGTATTCCAGAAATACACGAGTCATTAACCTAGTGATGGCATTAAGAAAACAGTATCATCCTGGGCTGTGTGCAGATGAGTACCATTTGTTGCTGGGAAATAATCCTTGTGTAAATTCATCACAGGCTGGGTTCTTATTTGAACATTACACATCGGGTCTGTAACGTAAAACAGATGTATGAAAACTACACAGAATTCATGTATAGAAAGAGGAAAATGATGACAGGGCTTGGAGACTATGTACACAAGGAAAAGAGGTGTGTTATTTATCCTGGAGAAGAGAGGGCCGAAGGGAGACAGAATTAACCTCCAGGCAATGAGGTGGAACTTTGGAGAATGCCAACTGGCCTTCTCCACCTCACTGGACAGAGCAGAAGAAAGTGAGTTTCATGGAACAACATCAGGACAGTCTGTTTTTCGACACAGGAAGACTTTATGATCTGTAAATATGACTAAACTGCTGAATGGCTACCCTAAGAACTTTTGGAGCGCTTTAGACATGTAAGATAGAACATTCATTTCCCAAATAGGAGCTTGTACCAGACCTCAGGTCCCTTTGGAGATGTAGCAAGTATATTTTATAGTCTGATGTCTATGAATTTACATATGGAGAAAGGTTAAGGATAAAGTAGTCTAAATAGTCCTACCTTGGCTGTGATTCCCAGGTAATATCTCATGAAGAAAAGAAAAATCAATATTCACAATTTTTTTCTCTGAAGTATATGCTAACTACTGGTTCCTTTAAAATATATATGCACACTCATGTGTATTACTTTATATATCAAGTTTTAAAAGAAAATCATGTATTCTTAGACATAGCAGTTCTCAAATTCTTATTTTGCACTATCGTTAAGATATTTATGGGTTATTTTCTCACAATGGAAGTCCTTCGTTTTTAATGCTAAAAAAATCTCAAAAACATAGAAATCACACCAAAAAATACTACTTTTTTTTTTCTCATGAAAAAGTGAGCAAGCAAATAAAAACCGTATCCGCATAGGACCAGCCATCTCCTGGCTGCGTCGTCGGTGGCCCAGCAGGGCTTCACTCTCTCTGGAGTCTGCTCCCCAAGGCTCATCCCCTCAGGAAGGAGGTAGGAGTGCACGGTTAGCTGTCTCTTCATCTGTCCTCCTCCCTGCAAGTGGATCTCATTTCCCCATTTCCTGATACTTCTGTATTGAAACGATGAGCAGAAATGCAGTAATGGAGTATTGATTTACCCAGCACCTAAATCGGGGCCACTCCCTTTTGAAAGCTGGCTGTATAGAGTCTGTGTCTAGGTAGCTGTGGCCCTGGCAAGACGCTAAAATTAATGGCCGGGCGTAGGTTCAGGCGTGTTTGTGTTTAACACCTGACTGAGATTCTTCGACTTTGGACTTTGGGACTTTCGACTTTGGACTTTGACCTGGAGCTCATGCTGGCTTGAGGTTTGGTGGAAGGGAGCAGGAGGTAGAGGATGAAGGGAATGGCTCTTGGTTCTTTACCCAATAGTGGCTGCCACAAGAAGATTCTGGAGCTCAACGAATTTTCAAAATTGCCCACCATGATGATAGTAGGTGAGAGAGGCACGACATTATTGGCCTGATCTCTCTACTCATGCGTACCCCTTGAGTCATGTATTTGGTCCCGTATCAGTGCCATCCTTACTCTGCTCATCTCCTGTCTTCTTGAACTCTTGAGTCAGATACCTTGGTTTCTATTGATTTCTCCTGGAAAAACGACACTCCTTTCTCTATAACCTCTCCTTTCAATAATGAAGCTACATGAAATATGCAGGAGATGGGAGCCTCCTGTGTTCAGCTGCTTTTCAACATGCTTTCATCTTTAACCCTTCTCTGCCCTCCTAATTCTAGCTGGTTGCAGGGTCTGAACCTATCATCTGCCCTGAGCACACACATGGAGATCATGAGATGGTTCCCAAGCTCTGCATAATGAACTTAAAAAGAATTTCAAAGCTGGGGGTGCCTGGGTGGCTCAGTGGGTTAAAGCCTCTGCCTTCGGCCCAGGTCGTGATCCTGGAGTCCTGGGATCGAGCCCCGAGTCGGGCTCTCTGCTCTTCGGGGAGCCTGCTTCCTCCTCTCTCTGCCTGCTTCTCTGCCTACTTGTGATCTCTGTCTGTCAAATAAATAAATAAAATCTTAAAAAAAGAATTTCAAAGCTGGAAGGCCATGTTTAGGGGATTTAAATCTTTTAAGTTGCATGTAAAAATCAAGACCTAGAGAATGCAGGTCTTGCCCAAGACCATATAGTTACTTACTGGCAGATCTAAAACTAGACCCAGGCTGCTTATTTCCTAGGACTCTGTTGCTGCCCCTAGAAAGCACTGTCAGAGAAGGCAACCGTAGCTCTATGTTCTTATCAGCCCTCCCTGTTCTGAAGCTATCAGGGGGTGTGGGTGCCTTCTCTGTTGAGACACTGGTCCTTAAGAGCTGTCAGTTCAGTATTTAAGAAAAAATCACTATCACTAAATATTGTCTGTAATTTAGCATGGATATTTTCCTGAATCGATCCATGTCATTAATATTTGTATGACAACTGGAGGTGTGTATAAGAAGATCTATGCAGACAAAGGTTACTTTTTCAAATGGCACAAATTAATGCTTTCTTTCTCCCATTTTGGTCTCTAAACATCTCAGAGGGCTAATGATCCCTGCCTTTTCAGTTGTCAATTTTCTTATCTGTCAAATAAAGCAATATGAGATCGTCTCAAAATCTTTTCAGAACCCCCCAATCTTGGATTTCTGGATTTGGGTTTTCTGAAAAGTTAAGATTTGGGGACTTTATCTGAGTTTTGAATATGTCATAATGAAGCCTTTCTTTTTTTTTTTTTTAAGGTTTTATTTATTTATTAGTTAGAGAGAGAGAGTGAGCACAGGCAGACAGAAAGGCAGGCAGAGGCAGAGGGAGAAGCAGGCTCCCTGCCGAGCAAGAAGGAGCCCGATGTGGGACTCGATCCCAGGACGCTGGGATCATGACCTGAGCCGAAGGCAGCTGCTTAACCAACTGAGCCACCCAGGCATCCCATAATGAAGCCTTTCTAAAAGGTATTCTCTCTCACCAGCTGTTAAAAACAGCATAGCGGAGTACCACATCTCCCCTTGGCGAGCAGGGATCAGGTGTATGGGAATTGACTTGTATACCAACACCTGCATCCTCAGGGCCTAAAGAAAAACCCTTCAGATGGTAGCATTTTGAGTTCTTTTGTCAGAACTGATAATTTCTGGAAGATGCAGAAAAACAACAGGAGAGAAATAAGGAAGGCTCAAAGGCCACTACTGAATGTCAGGGGAAATTGGCCCTGGCAGAAAGCCAAGTGCCTTTTTACAACCCAAATGTCTTCATTATTTGTTTCTCTCTCTGGCATCGATACCTAACTCCTGAACAACTTCCTCAGGCTAGTCCTTTTTTTTTTTTTTTTTTAAGATTTTATTTATAAAAGTAGGCAGAGAGAGAGGGGGAAGCAGGCTCCCTGCTGAGCAGAGGATCCCAGGACCCTAAGATCATGACCTGAGCCTAAGGCAGAGGCTTAACTCACTGAGCCACCCAGGTGCCCCCTCAGGCTAGTCTTGATCTAACATTTGAACGACTGAACCAAAGGAACATGTGAGGCTTTTGGGTTGGGGCAATCAAGAGAGTTGGAAGTCACTTCCAGAGTTAAGTAGAGGCACCTAAAGGTGAAGAGATTGTTATCCAGTTATATTGTCATCCTGGATTTTTGACAGCTTGGTTCATTCATGTAGGATTGTCTACATGGTATAATTAGTAGGCCTCTAAAAGTTCATAAATATCCTCTGACACGAACAGTAGATTCTAATCTCTTTCATTACAGAAGGGAGGTGCTTGAACACCTTTCACCACAACTGATGTTACTTGTGTGAGGAACTACCTTTGATAGCTTTAATACGCCCTCTCTTTACCTGTGGGGGTGGTGGAGGAGGTGGACACCGAGGACCAGGACAGGGAAGATCACCCTCTCCCTAGTCATGTTGAAAAATCTTTCCGTGACATAGCCAACCCATTTATCCTAGTTATTATCACAATAGACATCAGCTCTAGTTATAGAAGCTTGAAAATATATAAAAACTTTCTTTACACTCCAGATTAGATGGGTAGAAGGATCATTCACAAACACACACACACACACACACACACACACACACACAGAGGCAAGAGCAGAAATACAGATTTGAGAAGCCCAGAGAACCACTTATCTTATATAATAAAAGTGGTTGGAGAGGACCGAGGAGTGGGAGCACACCTGGGAGGGCGGAGAAGGGTTTCAGAGATGTTTTAGAGGGAGAAGAGAGGCTTTGGAGAAACAGTCATAGGTGGTGACACCTAGAGGCAGTGCATTCATCCACCTACCACCTCTCCACTCTTCCCCACAAATAATGATCAACGTGGCTCTTCCTTGCTGTTGGAGGCAGAATTTAGAGCCCCTCATTCGGAGGAGGCTAACCTGGAGGTGAACAGGTTTTGTTTAGGCTGCAGATGTTGTCATTAACAAGAACAGAAAGGCACCTGCCTGACTTCTGAAGCCAAAGGTGAGCACACTGCTGCTCACTGAGCCCCCTGCCCCTGCCAAGGTGCAGGCATCCCCCTGGTCTAGCTTCCTTAATAGCTATAGAACCAGTAAAGTTGGTGAAGGATCATCCCCTGCCCCACCCCCCAAAAAAAGCCTGTGAAGAAAAGCAGGAGCATTCTAGCTAGCTAATTTTGGAAACCCGTTTAACCTCTTCTGGGTCCTATTTTCTGTGTCTGTAAAAGAAGGAGTTTGGGATTTTGATGATTCTAAGCCCCTGGGCATTAAGTTTATGGATGGCTACACCTGGAAGCACAGATGCCTTTTGGGAAGAGCAGTGGGTTCTGGGTGTCAGAACTGTTTGTGTAAGAAATGGACAGACAGGACAGCATCTGCTTGTCAACCCACAAAAGCTACTCTGACCGTGGTCCCTTCCAGGCACCTGCCCAGTGGATCAGAGACCAAGAGTGCCATCCTGGCTTTGCATGGGAATCAATCCCATTCTGGGGCACGGTCCAGATTATGCCACGGAAATGGGAAGTGGGGCTGTGTGTTTGCCAAGGGGAACCCTGAGCAGTTTTATGCTTCCCTCACTGGGGAGGTGGAAAATTCCATTCCCGTGAGCAAGACCACTCCGTGGCTCAGGATGTGATTTGTGTGTTAAATGTAAGATTTCCAGTTAACCCCCTTTTGTTTGAGTCAAGGAGCCGCCCCTTACGATTTGGCTGGCTGGTGGGATCTGTCTACAGGGAGGGAATAAGCTGGAGTATTTTGGTTCCTGCGACAGTTATAGTTCCTTGTAAATGTTTTTAAAAGAAGAGTATTTGTGATACTAATGTGGAGAGGGAATTTAAAGAGATAGAACACTCTAGAGAAACAGTGAGGGGCAGAGGAGGTGCAGGGAATTGGGCCAAAAGAATGTCATTCTGTGACCCTTAGGGACATTTTGTGAAGCGAGGGGGACCTATGTTGTCTGTGCTGCCACCATGTCGATACCCCTTCCATGCAAACATGGGGACTGGATCTGCTTTACAATGGAAACCGCGTTTTGCAATCTGTCCCTATTAAAGAATGTGAATTGTTTATAAAAAACTGATTTGCGTTGTGAATAGCATTTATTACAAATAAATAAATAGCATAGTGATCACAAAATAAATGAGTAAAGATCAATTTGAAAATTGAACTAGCATGAAATTGCTGAAAAGATATGAGCATTATAAAATCTTTTCTATGTGGAAACATCTCTGTATTTATAGATCGACATACCCCCAAATACTTCTCGCTGAACTAATATTAATGAGGAAAAACTTGAACGTTTCAAAACTGAACAGTTTCATGGAGACTTCTGCCAAGTTATGAAGTATTACTAGTTAAAGGGGGATATACACTTCTTATATGTCATTTTAAATGTATTACAACATCTATTAAATAAGTATCTAGATTAATAGCTGTCTCTTAAACCTCAAACTAAAAATCTTCAGGAAACATAAACACAAATGCCTTTAATCAAAAAAGGGCTGCTTAGCAGTCTAAGAAGAATATAATTAAAGAAGCCCATTTTAGGCATCTATGCAATTATTTTAAGATATGTTTAGAATTTGCATTTCGTAGCAGGCTTGGGTTATTAAACATACAACTTATCACCCTTAGTAATCATATTAACAGAAATAAAATGCTCAGAAACTTTAGGAAGTTGATTAGTAATCTACATTTCATACTAATTACAGGAGGCACATTATAGATTATAAATACACAAGATAAAAGTCCCAGGTTACTGAGTGAAAAAAAATAAACTTTCCCATATTTTGACAAGCCTTGCCTGGTCTGAACTATTTATAACATTTTAGAGTGTACTAGCACTTTTTGTGTAATATAAAAAGTAATAGAATCTTAGTAATATGAGGTCCCACTAGAGATATTTGCTATTAAATTGTTGCTGAGTGTGCTGAGGTTTGGGGTAGAATTATCGAGTTTGCAGATTAGTAAAGCAGGTTTTGGCATTGTTTTAAAATTGAGTCAGTGATGCTTTAAAACGGGGCATATATTAAGGATTCACAATAAGAATTTAAAAATAGATGAAAAGATTGGTTTGTTATCCTCCAGCGGTGTATGTTAATTAGCGTTTTTATGTAAACTAATTTTATGGTTGTCTGCAGGTTTAAGCATATACAAGCAGGGGTGTGGGAGTGAGGCAAAGTTCATGAGAGACTAATTGAACATGAGGTGTGACATTAATTTTAAATAAGCATTTTCCCATTTCACTCCTGCTTTCTTTTCATTTTCTAAAACCTTTCTCTTTTCAGTGGTCATCAGAGCTGCAAATCCAGGATGGCCCAATTATGTGAAATTAGCTTTTGTCCCTATTTCTGTTTCTTTTTTTTTTAATTTTATTTTTTTTTATTTATTTGATAGACAGAGATCACAAGTAGGCAGGGAAGCAGGCAGAGAGAGAGGAGGAAGCAGGCTCCCCGCTGAGCAGAGAGCCGGATGTGGGGCTCGATCCCAAGACCCTGAGATCATGACCTGAGCCGAAGGCAGAGGCTTAACCCACTGAGCCACCCAGGTGCCCCCCTATTTCTGTTTCTAAAGTTGACATCCTTTAAATCCCACCCCGAACGTTGCTAGTGAGAGTCCTCTTCTGTCCCGGAGAGCTGTAGTGTTTGGGGTATGCTGAAAGGCGGGACACACCACACTCATCTCTCAGCCACCTCCCAGGGGGACCCTTGTGTGTGTGTCCTTACCGAATTTCTTTGTGCCCAACATCACAATGCTGCCTGATAAGGGCAGAACTCTAAAATCTGCTCTTCTCCTTGTCCACCAGTTTCCACGTGAAAAGATCAGTGTATGGCAAGAGAGGACCTCTTTAGAGTGGCCAAATAATTGGTTTCCATTCTTTTTCATTGTCTGTGTGTGACCCCAGCACTACCAATGGTGAGGAGATGGTTACTGGACGTTCAGGGTAGAAATCCTAGTGGTTTGGCAGCAATAGTTTCCAGCTGTCATCTTCAATTTATTTTTAAACAATTATTTAAACCAGAATTAGTTATTAAGTCACATGGAAGGTAGTTTGCATGTCTGATATGATTAGTTGAAGGAATTTGTAATGAATCGTCCTGAAATATCTGTGTGCTAGGAAAACAAGTCCTTTAAAAATGTTACTAATTTTCATGGTACAAATAATTATAGCTATACCTCTTAGAGGTGGAGTCTTTAGGTACTGTGAACAGTAACTGTTGCCAATTCATTCCCAGAATTCTAAGGATTGTAAGAAGCTGTCTGATCTAGCTTCTTAACTTCAGAGAAGGTCTGCCTCTCCTTGAAAAGAATTCCTTCTGCCCCAAACATTGGTGTGGCTTTCCTTCCTTTGAATTCCGTGTAGTGCCTGTGCAGAGCATTTCGTACTTTGCATGGGTTGCCCTGTATGGTAGCTGATGCTTGTGTCCTCTCCCCGACCCTTCCAAGGCTAAGATTGCATTTAAGCTTTTGAGCCCATTTCCCCCAGACCCTTGGGCTGTGGTCTACCATAAAGGCGATCATCATGCATTGAGGAGTACGTAAATTTATCTCGAAAACCATGCTAGTCCTTGACAACCCTCTCTTGATATTTGATCAGCAACTTGAACCAGAAAATGTTAGAGATGCTGGAGACCTTGGAGATATTCTAGTCTTATCTCTGTTTGACATAGAATGAAACTGAGTAAGGCCCAAAGAGGCAGAATCACTTGCCTAAAACACATGGCTGATTAACAGCAGAATTTGAACCAGAATTCCAATTTCACTCATTTCGAGTCCAGAACTCTCTTTGTGGAGTACCACCTCATGTTAACATCAGCGTAGATGCCCATCCCCAGATTTGCTCATGTGAATGTATCCTTGTAAATGTCTGAGGCACTAGTTCAGGGTCCTCTCTCTATATTCGCATAGATGGCTGGCAGTTTAGAATAAACACCACTGATGTGAGCTGGAATCAGTCAGCGACTTTGGGCCTTAACACACAACATCTGGGTAGTTTATTTTTTTGAACATGTAGTCCTCACCCCCACCCCCGCCACCAATCCATGTTTTTTAGGTTGCTTAAAAGAGGTCAAAGGGGAGGGTTTGGGAAATAAGTCTTCCTCATTCACTACTGTGCCAATTGGGGAAGACTGGGTCAGGGAATCGTCCATCAGGTTCCACTTGGCTCTGACGGACCATTGTAGGCATTCTTAGACAAGTGGCTCAGCAAATCTGGAGCTCTCTGCTGTTACAGGATTTCTCTGCTAAATCAAAGTTCTCACAGAGTTTGCTGTATAGCAATGTACTTTACTAAATTACGAGGGTGTAGGTCCAAAGCCCAGGGTCATGACTTGTCTGACTCACGGTCTTGGGAAGCTGCTTCCCGGCTGGACTGGTTTTCCTGACAGTTCCCTTGTTTAGTGAACAAGTACAATATAGAGTTTCCAGTTGGGACTGATGTTGTCTTGTTTCTAACTTTTGTCCAAGTTCTTTTAAGGAAAAGCACCATCCATTTTTTCTGACCAACTTAAAAAGAGAGAGAGAGAGAGATGAAAAGATCTCAGCATGAATAACAGCAAAAAGCACCTAATGCTCAAAGCCCTCGAAGGCTCAGATGGCCAGGGTGCCCAGAAACAGTGCCCAGAAAGTCTTCCTTTAAAGACTGCAGAGCCTCATGTGTGTGCGATCGGAGGAGACCGTGTGATCTTAAACAGCCCTCGTTTCCCATGGGGAGCTTCTATTTCTTGACTAAACAGACTTTCTGGTTTGAAATTAGCATCCCATCCTGAAAAGCAGGATGGTGTACGAGGAGGTTGGCAGCAGCCTTGGGTGTCATTTGAAGCAAGTAGTGCTTCGTTTCCCCTGACCCCAGGGAACTGGAAAGCTTTTTGGATTTGGGAATCAAGTGATTGTGAATCCTCTCTCATCAAGGGGAATCCAATGAAGCACTGAGTAGGAAAAACTTGGTTGAAAATGCAGCCTGTGTCAGCATAGGAATGAATTCAAAACAGACTGGGACAACCTCCCATCCAGTCAGTAACACACCCAGAAAGCTGTAGACACCAGGAGGAGAGGATGGTCCTGGTGTCACCACACCTTTGTTGCAGGCAGTCATAAGAGTGCTAGATGGTCACTGTGACTTGTGGTCCCAGGCTCTATTTACTCTGGTGAAAGCAGGCAGGCAGGTCCGCTGGTTAACCTACCTTGGCATTTCATGAACTTGCCAAGTTTCCAGGATTAATCTGAAGATTAACATGGAATAGCCAACTCCCTCCCGCCTGTAGACCAGTAAAGACACCGAATACACCGGCTCTCCTCACATCCTTGTTTCATACATAAAGGGGAATTTTAGTACTACAGTAGAAGACCATAGTCTAAGAATGAAGTCCTTCAAGTTGCATAAATTCAATTTTAGGAAAGAGTCCCTATGTTGTCTCTCTTTAAGAAAGTTCTGTCATTTTTCTGTGGACCTCGGAAAATATTTGCACTGACCTGCCTTCGAGAAATCGCTGCTGTACCCTGAGCAACAACACAAGAATCTCACTGCTTATGACCTTAGCCTAGCTTTGTTCCCAGCTCAGACTAACTTTATATGTGCTTGATGGTCTTTAAAATTCTGGTGGCACATTGATTAGCACTGCTGATTAGAGGCTGCTGATATTGATCACCATTCATTCATTCACAAATACATACAGGTGCTCTAACTCAGAGTAACCCTTGCCAAGACCCAGCTTCTGATTCAACACCCAATTCCATATCATAGCAGTGGAGTCCTGGAATGCCTTGCTGTTTCTAGAAGCTCCTGTCTTCCATCCATCCTATAAGGCCTGAGTTTCTAAAGGCCTACAGCTAGGCTGGCATATCGAGATGTCACCAAAAACTCTTTGCAAGGAATTACCTTGATAGTCGTTTGATGTTCTATCATTAGCTAGGAGATTCTGAGAAAATCATTTAAACTCTCTGGATCTCAGTTTTCTGGTAAAAAGGAGATAAGGCCACCAGCCATAGTCTGGAAACCAATTTCCTGAATACTCTCAGAGCCTCAATATTCTTAATCTGAGTGAATGTGTGACTAAATGATTAAGGTTTTTTTTTTTAATATTATTTTTTTAATTTTTTTTAACTTTATTTAAGCTTTATTTAAACATATAATGTAACCCCACCACCCTCTCCCAACCCCTCTTCCCCCCACCCCCCTCAGTTTGTTTTATGACATTAAGAGTCTCTTTTGGTTTGTCTCCCTCCCGATCCCATCTTCTTTCATTTTTACTTTTCCTACCACCTTAACTCCCACCCCCGTTGCATCTCCACTTCCTCATATCAGGAGACTGTTTTTGTTTTTTAAAGATTTCATTTATTTATTTCACAGACGGAGATCACAAGTAGGCAGAGAGAGAGGAGGAAGCAGGTTCCCTGCGGAGCAGAGAACCTGATGTGGGGCTCGATCCCAGGACCCTGGGATCATGATCTGAGCCGAAGGCAGAGGCTTTAACCCACTGAGCCACCCAGGTGCCCCTTGTTTTTGTTTTTTTGTTTTCTTTCTTTCTTTCTTTCTTCTTTCTTGCTTACAGAAGTTGCCAGCATTTGCCAGTGGGATTCACTGACACCAAACATTTATTGGAAGTGTAGTGTGGGTCAAACACTGTGCTGTGTCTCAAGACACAAGGAAAATACATCATTATTATTCATTAGATTGTGTTTAAAAGGTCATGCTTCCCTTATTTATAGTTGGTTTGTTCATTCATTCATTCACTCATTAGTTTATTTAACAAACATGGACAGACCCAGGCTATGTGCTAAAGAGAGAAAATAAGATAAACTTGCTAACCTCAAAGAGCGTGAAACTCCTTTTAAAGAGTTTATTATTTTAAAAAAATGTATATCCCCTATTTTTGTTCCATGAGGCACAAAAGGCACATTATATAGAACACAGCAGAAATTGCAAAATGAATATTTGTCTGTAGATCTTAAATACGGGCTTATTGGAGAATGATTCTCTCTATCCACTCACCATCTCTCTGCCTCTCACCCTCTCTACTATTCAGAGAAACCCTGTTTTTGATAAAGTAAGGTTGATAAAGTAAAGTAAAGTAATGTGATTTAGGGGCATCAACCCCCCCAAAATTAATTTAGAGTATGCCCAGCCCCTGGATCAATGCAGTTCACCAAAATAATTATTCAGTAACCCCCTCCTCTCAAAATACCTCATCCACTAACAGCAATAATAGGCAGAAAGAAAAGGAGAACAGAAGAAAAATCCCCCAAGGGCATAAGTTATTTTAATTTGCTTTCTGTAATGATGAAATTAAGTAAACATTTACCAAATAGCTATATTATTTTGTACCACGTAGACCCAGTCTTTGTGTCCTAGGTAAAATTTCTTGCAGCAATGAGGCTAAGAAATTATTCTTGCTGTGAACAGAATGGTGTGTTTTCAAAACCTTAGTCAAATTCAATTGTTTGCGAATTTAAAACTGAAAGCTTGGGCGCCTGGGTGGCTCAGGGGTTAAAGCCTCTGCCTTCCGCTCAGGTCATGATCTCAGGGTCCTGGGATGGAGCCCCACATCAGGATCTCTGCTCAGCAGGGAGCCTGCTTCCTCCTCTCTCTCTGCCTGCTGCTCTGTCTACTTGTGTCTCTCTTTCTCAAATAAATAAATAAATATCTTTAAAAAAAATAAAACTGAAAGGTTTTGAGTATGCTATCCTTTTTGTTCAGGAACAATTTCAAAGGCATATTACCCGGGGCCTCTGGGTGGCTTGGTTGTTCAGTGTCTGCCTTTGGCTCAGGTTATGATCCCAGGGCCCTGGGATGGAGCCCCACATCCAGCTCCCTGCTCAGCGGGAAGCCTGCTTCTCCCTCTCCCACTCCCCCTGCTTGTGTTCCCTCTCTCGCTGTATCTCTCTCTGTGAAATGAATAAATAAAATATTTCAACAACAACAACAAAACCAGGCATATTACCCACTGGTAAGTTATTGTCCACAAACCAAAATTATGGGGGTCTTCAGGCAACTCTGACTTCATCAAACCCTTGGCATTGTACTGCTTCATGATGGACACAACATAAATATATGCTTAGTAGATGAATACATGAGTTCAGTTATGAATTACATTAGCAATTATATCATCTTGCATGTATATATTGCTTTACAATTTCTTAAGTGCTTTCACGTTTATTCTCATAATAATACTTTGAATAAAGAAGAAATTAATTCAGCATGTTGAATTCTATTTGAAAGCACTGAGGTCACCAAATATGTCCTTGGCTTGAAGTGAAAACTATAGTAGAACTATGTGAGGAGTGTGACTAATCAGAAAAAAACAAAACAGAAACGATAAAACACACACAAAGAGCTTAATAAACAACATAAAAATAAACTAGAAAAGAAAATGACAGTTTAACTTTTACACAATCTGGGACACAGTCGATGCCTGAACCAAAATGCCACCTGTAAGTAATGTTTATTTCATAGGCAGGAGTATGCGCGTGTGTACGCATGCGCAGGCATGCATCTTGTAGGTTTTCTAGTTTCCCTAGAAACAGACCAGAAAAACTAGAGAATTTCACCGCAGGGAGCCAAGATGGCAGCCCTTCACAAAGCTGGATAATAGAGTCTTCTGTTTATTTTTTTTCCTCATTGACGCTATGGCCCTGACCCGGCTGATGTTAGTAAACGTCGTGGTGGGCGGTGCTCCCAAATAATCCAAATAATTAGAATCCAAATAATTCTCCTTCCTTGCTAAGGCTGTGGGTGAGAGAAAGGCTTCCTTCAGGAAGAGAGGCAAAAAAAAAAAAACAAACAAACAAACAAAACCCAAAAAACAAAAAAACACACAAAAGAAACAAACAAAAAAAACCCACCAACAACAAAAAACCACTTAAGTCCTCAGACACTCCCGAAAAAAAAAAAAAAAAAAAAAAAAACAAACAAACAAAAAAACCAGAGCAGCTCACCTAAGTTCTCAGACACTTCGGCTCCCGATTGATTTTGTCCGAAGAGCTGTGACATCAGGCCCCATGGTAAATTGCTCTGCATTCTAAGACATCTCCTGGGAAAAACCTGGTAGGTGTTTCCCCGAAGTACACTGAGTGTTAAGTCAGTAGTAAGTAAATTGCTGAATTCCTTGGGGTTGTTGTTGTTAATTGATTCGTTTCCTTGCACGATTGTATTTGTTAAACACGCTAACAGTAGAAGGGGGTTATAATGAATTCACAGGACGGTAAAATGTAACAAGTGTGCAGATAAAGCGCGGAAGTCCCTAAAAAGGTGTGCTGCCAAAATGTGTGTAGCTTTCAAGCCCTGCCTCAGGTTTCCTGAGTGTGGGCTTTCTGGCTCCCAGTTCTCAAGTGTCTCCTGGCCACAGTTTGGCGACTTGGGACCTTGTTCTCTCAAAATTAAACTCGAAAGAGAGTAAAAAGAGGATGTTAAAAAGAACGCTAGAAGCCAGGCTAGTTGGAAAACGCATCTGGGCTTCTCAGAGACCTGGGTTCATCAAGATTGCCCATGAAAACTGGTAAAGAAGCCATTTTAATGTTAACATCAAGGGGGATTGTGATTTAGGACCAGAGGCCTTGGATTTCATGTTTCTCTGCCTCCTAGTAGCAGCTGAGTATCTTTAGGCAGATCTCATAATCCCTGTGAGCCTCAGTTTCCTCATCTGCAAAACAGGAACACTGACGCTACATCACAGTATTTGTGAAGATATGATGAATTAGTACATAAAAGTCTTCATAAACTATAAAGGGATGTCAAACAGGTGTTATTATCGGTGGTGATATTTTTATAACACTTGGGATTTCTTATTAAAAAATAATACATGTTCATGGCAGAAAACTTGACTGTTATGTAAGTTGTAATATACTGACAACACACCCGAGGGGTTCTGGGGTTACGTGCAGATCCTAGTAAGTCCAAAGCATGTGCCTTATATTATTGGTGTTTGCCTCCAATTGTTCAGAAACTCTGCTTGGGAGCTCTAGAAGACTGCAGACTGCCCGTAATGCCTACATGCTTAGGGCCACTTAAACAGTCTCCAGCAAAGTCTCCCTAGAAGAAAGCAACCAACGAAACTGCAGGTGCCTGAGGCACCTGCGTGGCTCAGTCAGTTTAGCATCTGCCTTCAGCCCAGGTCATGATCCCAGTGCCCTGAGATCAAGCCCCACATTGGGATCCCTGCTCCGCAGGGAGCCTGCTTCCCCCCTCCCTCTGCCTGCTGTTCCCACTCCTTGTGCTCTCTTTCTCTGTCAAATAAATAAATTAATTAAAAAAACAAAAACAAAAAACTGCAGGTCCCTACAGAAACCACTCGGTGGTCTATGTCCTAAAAAGAGACCCCTGGGATGGAGTTCGGGGCAGGAGATTCTTCCCAATTCTCTGTTAACTCTACTTTTATGGGCCTCAGTTCTCATCTGCAAAAGGACCTATTTGAAGAGATGTTCTTTGAGGTAGATTCCAGGTATGGTTTTTATGAATCTGTGCTCACTCTGTTATTTGCCTGGGTGCTTTGAACACCAATAGGGACCAACCAGGACGGTGAGACCTGCTTGACCTCCGCTCTGGGCACTTCCCACAGTGTTCCTGGGGGCCCCCAGGAATCTTGAACACCCTTGTCACTCTGTGTCACCCATAAAATGCTGGGAGGGGACCAAGTCTATAAAGATTATCAGGAACAAGTTGCAGCCCAATTTACAATGTCTCCATTTCCCTCTTGTTTTCTCTGGGTAGATGGATAAAACTTCAAATATGGCCAGAAAGTCAGAAATGTGACTTTTTTTTTTTTCCAGGAGGATAAGAAGTAGTTAGAGCAAATGGAAACGATGAGACTAGGTGAGAGGGAGAAGGAGAGAGAAGCAGCTGTTGAGAAAGACCAGGTTCCTTACACCTCCAAAGGGAATAATAATATATTACAGGCCATTTAAATGTTGCTCCAGACTCTGGATTTCAGCCTCGGTGGGGCCCTCGGAGTGTTCTGGAATGAAAAGTTCTTAAATGGAGTGTTTAAATGCTAACATGCAGATTTAATGTTGGGGTTCTTTGACCTGAAATCAGCACCAGCTTCTGCCTTGATGAAAGCAACTCTTCTAGGGGATTTGGATCTTGCCAACATTTGCCCATTCAAGGCAACTGACTGGAAATTTGGGTCAGATCTTGTAAGAACACAGTCAAGAATAGAGCCATCTTTACTCTTTTAAAATTGTCATCGAGAATATCTGCTGTCAGAATGTTGTGTTCAATATGAAAATGTGGTCTCTCAATAAAATAATTTTACTTTCACTTTACTGTGAGAATAGTAGATGTTAAGAAAGACCTCTGAAAAGACCTGAAAGACTTGAAGGCCAAAAGCTCTGAAAGACCTGAGGGCCAAAAAACCAAACCAAAACAAAAACCCCAAAAAACAATAATTAAAAATATAATTCTTAAAAGCATAAGAAATTTAAAAAGTAGGTTTCTCTAGAATATAATGCAAAGAAGTTGAAAAGGTAACTTGCCGAAGTGACACTGTTCTTGTAATATTACTGGAATAGTCTTCTGGACTGAATCAGTAATACACCTACTAAAAAAAAAAATTTCAGGGAGTCTGATGTACTGACATTAAATTCCACACAAATATTCTGGTTATTTAATAGGAATTTATTGTAGCTTTACTGGAAAATTTCTCCTCTTAGTTCTTAAAAGAATTTACAGCTTCAATTAGCACTTTTCTCCTAATAATCAATATTGATTTTACTATATTCAGATCTTAAAATTTTTACCTAGAATTCTAATTTTAACTGTTTTTAAAGTAACATACCTCATTTTAAAAAATCAGATAGATGTGCCTTGCCATCTGAAAAATGATCAATTTCCATTTACTTGAGGTGGGTTCTTTATTCAGAAAAGAAAGGACAGTTCTGGGTAATAGGGACCTGGCATTGTGCGCAAAATGTTAAACGAGAACGTGTGTATTATTTTCCAGTGTCTTCTCAAAATTAGGTAGCAGTTGTTATTTTTAACCATATTGCAGATTCTGTTTTTAGCCTCACTATTTATCTCTGTATTTCAGTATGCCCAGTGTATCAGGGAGCTGTTTTTCCTGCTCTCAACTCACGTGAATTTTACGGGGCACATTGACTGACTGGGGTCCACCTAGCACTTTGGACTATGAGATGTCCTCAGGAGAAAAATAGACAGGAAAGATTCTCGTCCACTCTGTGTTCTGACATCAAACTGGAATTTCTCATTTTTTTACATTAAGAGCTTTCCCTCCTCTTTCTCTGATAACATGCCACACACTACATCTGGAACACAAGTGCTTTACCAAAACCTTTCAATTAAATCCTATGAATTATTGTCTTTCAGTGTTCCCTGGGATCTTTTATGGGGAGTTCAATTTTATCTTTTTTTTTTTTTTAATTTAAAAGATGAGTTTTTTGGTTGTGTTTTGCATTTAGGGCAGTAGTAAAAAATAAAAAGAGTTTCTTACAACTGCGTTTTCCAGTTACACATTTCACAAACATTTGAGCTACCTTGGGTTGGCCAGGAAATGTCTGCTGCCACATTAGTGATGTGATAATGGGCTTCACATATCACCTGGACATTAATAGAATGAAATCACTTACTGCTTCTGAAAGCAGCTTTGTTCTCAGCTGGTGTCCTGAAGGCACTGTACGAGCACAAGGGACTTTCTATCGCGTGGAGGTGAAAGTCAGAAATAAGCTAGAGTCATCTTTATTACTGGTGTGTATTTGTGTGTGTGTGTGTGTGTGTGCGTGTGTGTGCATGTGTGTGTGTGGGGGGGAGTTCCCCTCTATTTAACAGGTCCATTGATATTTGATGGAAATTCAGCGAGTTGCAGAAAGTGTGTCTGGGTCTCCAATCTGCCCCGCTCTGTGACATGCAAAACTTGTAATAACTGGGGACCTTTAACTCAGCTGCAATGGCCCATCAAAGGTGCAGCTTTATTCTCTCATAACAGCCCTGTAATGTGATCAGCAGACATATCTGCAAACTTTTCCCTGAGCTGTGCAGATGTGGTCATAAAAGAGGCATGTATGCCATTGTGTATTTCCTACTTTCCTCTGAAAATGAACTTGGTTTCTGATTATAGCAGTGTGGCTGCCTGCCGTGTAACATTTCCTACAGGTGCACACCCTCTTAAAGAAATGCAGTCTATGAAAATCAGGGACAGAAAATGGGGACTGATTCAGGGCTGTTATTAATTCGATAAAGTGCCCTTTGCTTTGGGAAAGTATTCACCGAAGAAGGCTATATAATAGAAGGCTTCTCTCGTGCATTTTTTATATTCTTCAGTTAATCAAATACAGATGTACAGGGATTGTTCAGACAGACACCTGTCATGGAAATTAAAATGTGGACATCATTAAAAAATTCGCGTTGTGATTTTTTTTTGTCGAGATAAATCACAAACCGCGAATTCACATGCTGTATGTTTATTTAAAAATTGGGCATATATGTATTCCCTGAAAAAAAATCAGGCTTTGAGTTATTGTTCCCCAGAATAAAATGTATGGTTTCTAAAACTTAATTTTAAGTTTTTAACCTATTTCTCCTCTGAGGAATATGGGCTTGTGGAATAGCATACATTCTTCATATCACATTCAAAGTCTAATCTGGTTTTCTTAGCAATCACATGGATAGGTGTAAATAGATAAATAGTCACCATCCACCATTGACTGCCACAGCTCATTTTTCATCTTTTGAAATAAAAGCCCAAGAGAATTTTTGTCAGGATAAATTGGAGAATAAAAAAAAAAGTTCTCTTTTGAAGTGGATACTTTGAACAAGGCAGATTCATAGGGAATTTTCTTTTGCCTTTGACTCCTTTTAAGATCGAGATGGCTCTATAAAAATTAGAATTTTCATTACTACAAACGGTGTTTATCTGACCCTGCTATTAAAGAACTGCTTTTGAGCCAGCCCTGGAGTTGTTTTGGTTTTTAAGATTTCAGATATATTATCAGGTTTAACACTAAATTCAAACATCGTGGATTAGTTGACTTTTCCCTTAATTAGCCATAGCTACATTCCTATATAAAAGCTAAAAATACGAATACTTACATTTCCCTCTCACGGAGTCTAATTACATTATTACCTCAAATAATATCTCCTTAATGATTCTTTGAACAATACCGCTTATGTTTTCTTCTTCCATGCAGACCTTTCATAAATAACACAGTCTGCATCAAGGCAAACAGTACATTCAGCATGTTTTGCAAAATAGAAAAAGGCAGGCTGGAAAAAGCAAATGACCCAAACCTCTCCCAACATGCTCCTAGACCGCTTTCATGTAGAATTCACAATGGACATGTACATTGTTTGTTGGAGTATTTTAATACTTTTTTTCATACAATGCCATCTATCAAATATCCAAAGAAGGCAAATTACTCACAGGAAAGAACCCGGAAAAGCCCAGAAATACCAAGCTACCCACACTGACATCATGAGAATAAAACACTCAGTGAATAATAACAATACTAACGACTAATCAAGGAAACATGGTGCCAAATTAGTGCTCATGTTAAAATGGACCTCATTTATTTAGGTGGGAAAAAAACCCCTATCAATTCTGCTCCATCTTCCTTATTTCCAACAACATGAAACAAGACTTGCCTAAAACAAATAAAATGACGTTTCCAGCAAACCCCTCAAGACATTTTAAATCCTACGTGGGCTACACGGGAATTAAGGAGCATTATATGGAATTTGAATGGCACAACCACCAGAATTATTACCCACTGAGTTATAAGGAATGGCTTCCCTTCTAGTTCGGGTTTGTTTTTCTTTCCCAGCAGTCAACATCTCACCCATCTGAACAGTCAAGTAAAGCCTGGTCCTTAAGTTCCAAAGGAATTCTGTTCAGAGAATTTGCACTGTAGTGTGATTACCTGTGTTGCTCTTTAATACAAGTTTCTTTCTTTCCCCAAATCCAATGTCATGCTAAACTTATTCGTTTCGTGAAGGACGACCCGAGTTCCTGGAGATAAATAAATAAATAAAGAGAAACTCCTTATACGTGCTCCGTGCCATGGTCCGTGGGCATAAATAACACAGCGTGAATTCAAGTACACATCCTTTTCCCATTTGTTTCCATTCTCAGTGCCAACTTTGGCTCAATAAACAATGACCTTCAGCTTAGTATGAAGGAAGCATCCAGGACATAATGCACACAGCAATGCCCCTTCAAAGAATGGAACCCTCCAGAAGGGCGGAGGGTGAGAATAAAACAGAAGCTCGTGAGAGCAGCAAATACCCAAAGAGGTAGTTTCAAGTTCACCTGAGGGGGACAGCAGCCACAGTGTCTGAGTCAGAGAAGTGTGTTTTGAGCACGGTTTTGCTGATCACTTTAAAAACATGACCCAGGAATAAGCCTAGAAAATAAGCCTGAAATGAGGACTTTAAATGGTCATAGAATTGAACAAGGTCAGAGATCTCCTGATTCACTCCTTACCACCGCGTTCCTCAGCTTCTCCAGCAGGAGCATGGAGACATTAATCCTTTCCACATTTCTCAAAAGCATGTTTCGAGGATTAAAGAATTCAAGGTGGCAACGGATCAAATTGCTATTTATCTAGGACTCTTTCTCACCGGTGGGGCATCGTGTGGTACACTGAAAGAGCTTATTTATTGAATCCCCAATTGAATTGGCCTTAGAGAGTTAATACAACATCCACGGTGACAAATTTACTCACTAGGAATAAATTGCATTAGTTCCATTATTTTGTAAAGCACTTTCCCATCTGGGAAGAAAGTTACAGCATAAATCCCATTCTGTTCAGTAGCATGGCTGGAAGGTATCAACCTTTTATGAGCTAGGAAAGTCAGGTTTTTTCTTCTATTAATTTGTTAAGCATTCTCTGCCCCATGAGTTTTAACACATTGGAAGCACAGCAGCTGGCAGATGACGAGGACAAGAGGAAAGAGGGGGACCTTTTGCCCCACCGGGCTGTGTCACCTTTTTAATTCCGTGGAGGCTTGTTTCACAGGATTTGGAGTTGACTTTGGCTCAAAACAGGGCTCTTGAATTAACAACCAGGAGAATCACTTTAGTTGAGACTTACTTCCAGGTAAGTCTCAACATTTGAGCATCTCAAAATTTTAGTTCTTAGAGCATGGTCTCAGGAGTTCCAAAATCTTGAGGTTCTCTCCCCTCTAAGCATTTCCAGGGAGGCAGTATTATATAATGTCAGCCCAGGAATCTGAATTCAAGTCCCAGGGTCACCATTGTTCGCTGTTTGACTTTGTTCAAATTAATTTCACCTCGGTGAGCCTCTATGAAATGCGAGTAAGAATCGTAGCAAGTGAGGGGGCCACGATAATATGAAATATGGTCATGCAAGTAAGGCTCCCAGCATAGTACTTGGTACCCTGTAAACTATCCCTAAATGCTTGCTCTTACTGTTATTAGTGGATGGGACTCTTCGGATGTGTTACCCAAAACTTCCGCTTGGCTCAAGATGGCAACCTCCGCGGTTTGGATGGTCTAGTACACACTGGTTCGCCTACCTACCATGTAACCAGTGAACAGAGACAGTTTTTCTGGCTCCTGTTTACACATCCTGCCCATTCATTTTGAAGTACCAATTCTAGATACGGATCTGGATTCATTCATCCATTCATACAGAGGACATGGAGTTAGGACCTCTGTGGACAGCTTGTACCAGTCCTTTCAAGACTAGAAGGGAGAGCTCTTATTTTTTGGAAAGATGAAAATGCGTACAATTACTTAAAAAGTAATATGAAGCCTATCTCTCCATACAGATGACTAGTTTTGAGCTCCATATAGTTTGATTCTTTGATAATAGCTAATGCTTATTGAAGGCTCATCAAAGGCCAAAGACTACGCTGAGGACTCTGTAACTTATTCCCACAAGGATGTTGAAGGCAGACACTATCAGTATTTTAAACTTTGAACCCAAGAATTTGAACTCCTGAGTCCGTACCTTTAACCACTACCCTAAACTACCATCCGAAGATAGTACTGATTGTTAACCCATTTTTTTAAATTACTAGATGCGGGCACCTGGGTGGCTCAGTGGGTTAAATTACTAGATGCTCCTCTAATATGGTCTGTCCTCTTTGAAGACTGAGTCCTTACACCTTGCCACCATGTTGTGTTGAATGAAACAGAGTTCTACACTTGCTGGATCATAATCCCTTATGCTCTTATTTGCAATTTTCAGTTCACAAAAGGGTGTTATGTTCTCTGTTATTTAGACCGCTCCCTTCGTAATTTAGTTTTACCAAAAATACTGCAGGCTTCTCACTTATGTAACCCTGGCCAGGAGGTGGCTACTGTCCCGTCCCCACTTTGCTGCTATAGAAGGTGAGCCTTGGATACAGCCCATGACTAGGCCATGGCCTCTGCACTGATGAGCAAAGCAAGCAGAGTTTGATAGCAGATCTTTCCATCCAAATAAATAATGAAATCCTGGCTATATTTTAAAATTAGAATAACGCATTCTATGAATCCAAAGGAAAAATGACTTTAAAACTGGATGGGTGAACCATTACATCATCACTCTCTAGCTAGCTCATTACTAGCTTGTTCAGTCAATATCATGGATCTCCTCCCAAATGCTAGGCATAATCAGACACAGAACATGACCACAAGGAACCTATTTGAAAGGGGAAATTAGAATCTTCAACCAGAGGTAAAATAATAATAATGGCCATCAAGGAGGGGTTGGAGTCAGGCGACTGAGGTTTTGCAGCTGGCCTTGCATCCCTGTTCAAGGAGGGGGCAGCTTTGGCCAGGGAGGGAGCTCACATCAGAGAACCATGAAACTGTTTTACTCTGAAAATTGCTGGTTCGATAGTGAGGAGGCTAAGAAACTCAATCCGGCACTAAAAAGAAAAAGGTTTCTCGTCTATTTTTTTCTACCCATTATTTTGTTCCCCCCAGTACAGAATGAAATATTTTAAGAACTCAAATGGAAAGGTTCGTACACCAACAGAGAATGTTGGAAGTTCATCATTTTCAGTTATCTCATCTGGTGCTTTTTATTCCTTTTAAGCTATTTGATACTGTTCAACCAATGCGTGGAAAAACATCCTCAACACAGGCAGTTTCCCCTTAAAGAAAGATTCTGGTCCTCCTTTTCAGATGGTCATTCAGTGATACAAACCTGGAGGACTGAGATAAATGGCTCCTGGAAACATTTTCCTCTTGGAAAATCACAGATGAGACTAAATGAGACATTTTATATATATAGTAGCAAACAGTCATAGGTACATTTCATTTTGAAGGTCCCATCTGTCTTGCAACCCAAATAGGTTTTGACACCGCAGAGTGATTACAACGCTTCGGGACCTCGGAAGAGCCACGGATACACAGCAGGTTGCTGACGAACTCACAATATTTTTACTGTTCGGGTATTTTTAAAAAGCAAAAAATATAATTAGCACTGTAATTATGCCCCCTGACAGATGCGACCCCTGTATTTTGCAAAGTATAACTTGAAAACTCCAGCCCAGCTTTTAAATGTAATTGCGGCTTTTATAACAAAAGAGAACCAACAAAGCCTTTTTTTTTTTTTTTTGGCCAGGATTAGAGTTTTAATTGATATCATTATAGCTCAAAGTTTGAACACGATGGGAATAATGAATCGGGTGTTTTTCAGCACCTTATTATTCATTTTACATCTTTATGTCAGCTGTGAGCTCAAGTCCACAGAGTCTGTAATATTTAAATTAATAATGTAAATTTAACTATTGCCATTAAAGCAAAGAGCTAATTAGGTCCCTGCTTGCTGACTGGCAGTATGATGCCATGAGTAAAATGGTTTGAGCTGATAGCTAACACTGCCAGGAAAATGCGAATTGAGTTCACTTGAGATTAAACAACCTCCAAGACTACAGAGGAGGGGAAAATTAAAAGTGTCTCATCTCATTTTCCTTAAAAACAAACAAACAAAAAAAAAAACCCACGAAGAGACACAAATAGCTTATCAAGCCACTCAGAGCAAGGTTTCTGAGATGTTATGCCATTATTTTGTGCCTTCCTTCCATTCTGCGACTTTTCTTCCAAGTTCCTGGTGGAAACGCAGTTTTTCTCAGGCATCGGTTAGAGTGTTGGCCTTCTTTCATGGTTTTCACCTTCTATGCCAGAGAGGCCAACAAGCTGAACTTTACTTGTTTTATAAACACCTCTGTTAAGTAAGCCTTAGCATAAAAAATTTAAATTAAATTAAATTTTAAAAAAGGTTGAATGATACTTCTCTCTCTCTCTCTTTTTTTTTTTTGGTCTTTATTCTCATTTCAGGAAAACAGCCCAAAACAAATAGCAGAAATGGAGAAGAGAGGCAGAATCATGCTTATCTCAAGTTCAGGTAAGGAAAGTCTGGCCTGGAACTTGTAGAAGTAGAAAAATGGGGCAAAAAGGCATAAGCACGTGTAGGTCTCCCTGTTGTCTGAAGGGAGAGCGTTCCTATGAAATCTTGCATCAGCCAAAGCAATAGAAATAAAGCAAAGAAGCAATTACCATTAATTAACATGGAAAAACTGTTGAGCAATCCCAGCCCCCGCAAATAACCTCTCTTAGGCTTTTCTGATACCTGAGGACACATCTTGCTCATATCTGCACAAAATAAATGGAAATAAAGCACAGATGCTCTCAGACGCAGTTCAAAGCTGGAGCCCCTTGCCTCTGAGATGTGGAGTGCGGTCCCTGGAAGGACTTGGGAGGGGCCACTCTCACCTCTGAGAGCTTGTTGCCGCCACAACTTTGCAAAATGCTATTTTTGCTTTGGGTCTTGTTTTGTTTTTGTTTCTGTTTCTTCAAAAAAGTGCAAATCCTCTTCAGATTTCTTTTAGTTAGCGAAAGCAGGTACTAATTAGGTGCTTCATAAAAGCACAGGGGCATAATGCGAACTTTTGAAAAGCAGGGAACGCCTAGACTCCATTTAATGGGGTAAAGCCTTTATGATGGTCAGAAACAAAGCAAGGGCTTTCTCGCAACAGGTTTTCCTCTAGACCTGAGCATGGATGTGTTCCCTGCTGCAGACTGGTTCAGTGAGCATGCTTGCAGAAGGCTGCAAGAGCCCAGCCTCTCCCCGCTCTCTCCGGGGCACCTTCGTAGCTGGTGGGCTATTTGCACACCCAATGGGAAGCCAGGGTGATCTGGCCAAAGACACAATGGAGCAGTAATTGTGTGTGAGGTAGAATAAGGGGACTTGGCTCCTCATGCTTTATAAAACTAAGTTTTGATTGTAATAAAAGGTGAATGAGTTCATCGAGGGATAGTTTCATATGCTGTGTGAAAAGACTTCTTAAGAATGCTCTTACTCTAAGAAAATCAATCATTTAATTGGATTGCTACAACCTAACACCATTAAATGTTTGCCTCATTTAATTTTATCAAATGACGGTTCATACATATGTGCTGATGAATTCATTGGCTGAGCATAATTTCTCACAGTGAATGTAGTCACGCTCTTCTATATTCTCAACCTTCTCCCTCCCCTTATCCCTTTTTCTAAAGTGTCTTAGCATGATTCCACAAGAAGAACTTGTTCTGGTTGTCCGTCATGGAGGAAGGCTCTCCCATGACCAAGAGTGAAGAACCCTGTTGGCCAAAAGCATTGTTTAGTTTTATATCCAGCTTGGCAAGGAACTGGCTACTAAAGTGACAGACGGAACTGGAGTTTTAATTACTAGAAGGTTCTGTTTGCTAGAGGTAACTGGCCAAATTGTTCTTCTGGAACTTGTCCACATGGCATTCATGTTTTCTGTTTTCAGACCAAAAATTACTTTTTATTTAAAAAAATTGGATGGTTTAACACCGCCAGAAGCAATGTTGCATAGTGGTTTATGGAACTAACAACTGCCGTGTACTGAGAGGTTCCTATGGCCTCGTACACACAATGTCACCTAATTTTCAGGACAATTTCATGACTGACTTTCAAGTTGGACAGATGAGTTGCACTGCTTTGAAACTTAGTTTCTTTATCTGTAAAATGGTTTAATAATACCTCTTTGGATTTTTGTGAGGATAAAATGAAATCATGCCTGTAAATTGACTGAGAGCATAGCTTGTAGCTTCAATAAAGCCTGCTTACACTAATCATTTGTTAGGAAGAGGGAGGCTGTTCCTGTGCTACTGGGACTTAGTAGCTATAGTCAAAGAGCCATCTTGACTGGCCATTTTGAAAATAACACCCCTTTTCTTTTTTTTTTTTTTTAAGATTTATTTGTTTTAGAGAGAGTGTGCTTGAGAGCAGGGGTTGGGGCACAGGGAGAGAATCACAGACTCCACGCTGAGCATGGAGCCTGAGGCAGGGTTCCATCTCATGACACTGGAAGCATGACCTGAAGCTAAACCAAGAGTTGGAGCCAACTGGGTGCCTGAAAAAAAAACCCTTTCAAGAGAAGGCTGTATGGGGGAACCTGGGTGGCTCAGTGGGTTAAGCCTCTGCCTTCAGCTCAGGTCATGATCCCAGGGTCCTGGTATCGAGCCCCACATCGGGCTCTCTGCTTGGCAGGGAGCCTGCTTCCTCCCCTCTCTCTTCCTGCCTCTCTGCCTACTTGTGATCTCTGTCTGTCAAATAAATAAATAAAATCTTTAAAAAATTTTTTTAAAAAAGAGGGCTGTATGAGAGTCTGTTAAGTTTGTTCTTTCAAACCTTCCTCTGAAGTGAATGCCATTGCAGAATCTTCCTGAAAATTCCCAATGGGCCCTCAGAATTGAGCTGCTATATACCCTTGATTTGATATGCCAATATGAATGAAATCACAACCCTATTGGTAGATATTTTGGTTGTTGTTGGTTTTAAGATACCTTAAATCATACTGTTGTTAATATATTTATAATCATACCTTTCTTACATTCTGAATGATTTCCTCAGAAAAGATTCCCAGAAGGAAATGAGCATAACTGGGTTGAAAAATTGAGCATTTTTAAGGATCTTGATATATATATTTCCAAATTTCTTTCCAGCTGATAATGCATTAATTGAAAATAGAGTTTTACCAAACTCTAGAATAAGTGTGAGTTCTTTTCTCTTACAGAAAATCTACAACTCAAAACTATTCACTAAAAGAGCACTGCATTGAATGATTTAAATGCCTATTGGAGGATACAATAATGAAATATGTTCCTCAAACTCCCAAGAATCCTTGGAAGTTGGAAGACAAGGAAGAGTTGCCCCATTGGACATAGAAACCGTAGGTTATTGAACTCTATGAACTCTATGAACTATATGAAAACGAGGCTAACTCACAGGAACCACAAGAAGACAAGAATAGCTAACATTGATTAAGGTCTTCCTATAAGCCAGGTCCATGCTTAGTTTTTTACATGGATTATCTTCTCAAATCCTCCCCAGATCTCCATTTTACAGTTGAGAGAAGTTACCAACATCTAAAAGCAAAATTTCCAAAGGGAAGGGACAGTACATAATAATCAGCTTAATTTTTTTAATCTAGGCTAATAACTAATAACCACAGTTATTTTCTCCAAAAGTCATGGGCATCGGAGGTGGTGGGGGTGGGTGGGAGTGACTCACTTATGGAGCTAAACAAGGAAGAAAAGGAGGGAGAAGAAAGGCAGTTAAACTGTTCCCTCTCCAGAAGCCTTCGGAGCTGTTTATTCCACCATGATCTTGATCCTTTGGGTCAGCAAGTCCCCTTGAAGCTCTGCAGAATGGAGACAGCCAACCCTCTGCAAACACTGTCAGGCACCATGATAGGAATTAACAATGCCTGTGGGCTGGGCTTCCATGAAGCATTTCTCTACCCGTGAACCACAAACACATATACATTCCTGTACAGATCAGACTCCTGAGCTTTCTGGTTCAATTTTTCTTTCCTGAACAAGCATATTTACCACAGTCAACATGAGAGAAATGCCCTTTTTCTGTGCAATTCTCTTTTGTCCCTCTCCCACACCCTAGTCCATCTAAAGAGTACAAGACTCAGTGACATTTTGTAAGATTTACCCCTGAGACCAGTGTCACAAAAGCAGCTGGGAGTATGGAACATATCCAGGTATCAACCACTGTCTTGGGGGTCTTTCCATTGATTTTACTTCTGAGTTCACAGGAAGACCCAATGTGCTAACTTTGACTCAATGCTGAGATGTAGATATCCTGGGACAGTCTGTATAGAAATAAGAAAAAGGAACTTAAGGGAGAAAAAGAGACTGCAGGCTAGCTTCGAAAGTATTTCAATATTTACTGAGTAAGTGAACTGAGTAAGTTCACTTAGTATTTCAGCTGAGTGAGCTGAAATATCTTACCTACTATATTTCAAAATAGAAACAGTCTTATCCCATTAAAATACTACTTTGTGAATCCCTGTTGCTCTTAGGATAAAGCCCCACTTCCTAGTGGGGCACACACAGCCCATCAGTAGACTCTTCCTTCCTTCAGTGGCTACTATTTTTTCCTTATGAGATAAACCCTGGTCTCATCCATTTTCAGTGCTGGGATTGTGTAGCTCTCTTTGCCTTGGGAACTCTGCACCTGCTGATTCCTCTTCCTGTAGAGACTTTCTCTTCCTCCTTTCCTTCCTTGCTTGGCTCCCTTAAATGTCGTCTCTTCCAGGAAGCACTCTCTGACCACCCAAGATCTGGTCATACTCCTCTCTTATGGGCTCCTAGAAATGCCTCTGTACTCTGTTCTTATCCAAGTGCTTTTCCCACCAACTGAAATTCCCTAGGGATGCATGGATGGCTCAGTCAGTTGAGGGTTGGACTATCGGTTTTGGCTCAGGTCATGATCTCTTGGGTCAGGGAATGGAGCCCTACATCGGGCTCCCCACTCAGCAGGGAGTCTGTTTGGAGATTCTCTCCCTCTGCCCCATCCCCCACTCAGGCTCTCTCTCTCTCTCTCTCTTAAGTAAATAAATAAATCTTTAAGAAAAAAAAAAAAAAGAAATTCCCTTTTGCCTAGTGTTCCCCAACTGGACTGCAAGATTCCATCTGGGTCTTACTCAGTGTTTTCATGCCCATGCAGTGTTTGACTCAGAGAAGGCGCTTCGCTGGTCATGATTGCAGAAGTGTTGACTTGACAGCTTCTTTAGATGACATGTGCTTTCAGTAAAATGCCCTGACTGAATAGAGATTATCATCCCATTCTTGTTTGTCCCGCTGAATTGTAGGCTCTCTGAATACCTATTGCCGTCACACTACTTTGTCTCTTTCTTACACACACACACACACACACACACACACACACACAGGATTATTAAGCTACACTGTTGAACTAGAATCTTGCCTACAACACTACTCCATGCCCAAAAGGCATTCTTTACACATCCACACGGCGTTTATCCAGAAAACATGGCTACTTACTCTACGAACTGTTCTAGGCAATTTGGTTAGGAATTGGTACAAATTTATTAAGGTGGATGATAATGTTCCATTCTCCTCCCATCCTAAATAGCCGGGTTCTGGTTCCCAAGCTGGGTATGGGAACCCACAGAAAGGGCACTTCAGAAATACCCGGTTGGTGGGGGGAGAGCAGGGGACCGCTGTGTGCATTTTTGTTGCCCTTACTGTTTCCAAAGACCTGAATAGATACACACAAAATGTATTATAGAAGCATTCTGTTATTCCTGAGGTTACTGTGATTGTCTCCAGGGCCTTGTAAATCATCGATGGAAAATACAGCATATTTTCAAAGAATTAAAATGGCTTGACTTCAAAGAGTGGCTTTGTTTAGGGTCACCTGGTGACATTTCTTTCGTCCTTCTGTCTCAATAGAGAGTGGGAGCCACTACTTACCATCCACCTTCTGCCCTCTTAACCCATCGCTTGTTACATTAAGGTAGGAAAGTTTTATGTGTGTAATTTGTGAAGTTCTCTTAAGCAGACAGTGCTATATAAATGTGAAATGCTGTTATTAATAATAAAGGTTGGCTCACCTAAGAATACTGTAGAATTAAAGTAATGAGATTCTATTTTTAGGCAGACTTGCCAATAACATGCAAGTATGATAAGGCTGTGATTTAAAGCTCGCTTTAACCTTCCACTGCTCCAAAGAGTACATTTTCTGGGCGGACTACACAGCAGTCAGCCGCCCAGAGCTCTATTAACGCTAATGGTGGATCCATACTTGAAGCCCAACGTGTCCAGCTAAAAATAGCCTTTGGTCTTTGAGACACGGGAGCACCTCTCACAGATAACTTGCTTTCCCAAAATACAGATTGGCCTCTTCAGCCACCTCCCATACCCTGATCGCTGTCTTGGAAGTGATCAAAAGGCTTCTAGAATGTGTTCTGAAATTTTCATAGAATTATGTAAAGATATAGGATGTGTATGGGAGGCTTGGTTATGTGTATTTTCAGATGTGAAAAGATACTTAACAAAGGCCTGGGTTCAAAGTGATTCACAACTAGAAAAAAAATCTCACTCCTCAGGAAAAAAAAAAATAATTAGCTCTTCCACCACTAATGTTCAGGTCAATGCTTTGTCAATAACAGTAACTCTTCTTCACCAATTTAGTGCAGCCTATAAAGATCGTTATGACTCATAATTACAGATGCAGATTTATGTCAAAATGCATATATAAATCTCTGGTTCTGGCTATGGGTCACCTCTTATCAGAAAAAAGATTTGTGTAAGGAGACACTCTCCTTGATCCCTGTGGGCATTTTTCCTCCTTTCGACTTGGGGGCAGAATTATAAGAGTTCGCTACCAATGACACAAATATGACCCGAGGCGAGTTACAGATTCACAGCTGGAGGGAGTGAGGAGCTGGCTGGCTTTGATGGTGGGTGACGGGGGAGGGTGATGTAGCTGTGGAGATATACTTTCTGGGATTATTGCTCTCTGGCTCAATGAAGACCACCTTTTCAACACCTGCAGGCCAGCCACTATAAATCAGGGGAAAGATGATTATGTGAACAGAGGGAGATGGGTTTTAAAATGACTGAGACTTCCTGAGGCCGAAGTCTATGCTTGGTTCAGGGACACAGGGAAGTCTTAGACGTGAGGGGTTATCAAATTCTGTGGAAGCCTGAGTGGTCAAATGAGATGTCAGTTTGGCCTTGCCCAGGATTCTCACATGCTAGGATTTGTTTTGGGACACATTTCCTGCCAGGAAATATGAGTTTTGAAACATCACCTGGTCTCCAGAGAACAGTCTTCCTGATGGTAGAGGGCAGAATTTCGCCAGCATCCATGAATGATGTAAAAGGTGCGTTCACCCTCTCTGTGTGAACAGGAAACTGCAGAGAAAATGCTGGATCATCTATTTAGTAACTGTCCAAATGCTAGATCTGGGAGATTACTGTGAGTGTGCCCAGAAATTCCCCTTCTCTCCTACCTGCAGATCTCAGTTCTATATACTCACACAATAGATGTTTAACGTGGTAACTCTCCAACAGTATTCATAAAATACATAGCACGTACCTATTGTTAGTCACGTTAATCACGTACCTATTGTATGACAAATCCATTTCACTTCCGGGGCTACATGCAAAAGAAGCAAGTGCATATCTTCACAAGAAGACTTATATAAGAATATTCATTGCAGCATTATTCTTAATAGCCCTAGTCCTGGTGACAGCCCAAATGCCCATCAACAGGTGAATGGATAAACAGGCTGTCCTATATTCCGGCATTCAGCAATAAAAGGAATGAACTACTGACACCCAGACACAGAAGAATCTAAAAAATATTACAGTGAGTGAAAGCAGTCAAACACAAAAGAGTCCATAACGTGCGATTCCATTTATATGAATTTCAAGGACAGGCAAAACTAGTCTATGGAAATGGAAATCAGAATGCCAGCTACTTCAGCGGGACGAAGGTTATTGTGCAAGGTGCACAAGAGAACTCTCTGGGTTATGAAAATGTTTTATATCCTAATCTGAGCAGTGGTTAACTTGATACATAATGTGGGAAAAAAATCACTGGGCTGTATACTTAAGATTTGTGCATTTTACTGTTTGTAAATTATAGCTTAATATATAAAAAATTTAAAAAGCTATCCGAAAAAAAAACACACAGTGCAAAAAGACATGTTCTCACTTTGTAAGAACAATCACGAACGAAGATAAAATCATGAAGGTATTTTAAAGAGTAAATGAAAAAAGGATAAGTGAAAACACATGAACCTTTTACCTCTTCTCACTTTTATCACAGGGCATGAAAATGCTGGGGCTGGGAAACTAAAATCATTATATGATGTGCTTGGGAATTCACCAAGAGCTCTTCAAGAGCTTGTTTTGAGAATGTTCCTGTTAAAGGAGGAAGTGCTTCATTTGCAAGTTTCTCCTTAGGAAATGGTGGTGTTTAACATAAACAGTCAGGAAATAGATATTTTAGGTTGATTCATCACTTGCCTTAGCAAGAGATCAATTAGTTAATGATACTGTTGGCCTCTAGCATACTTCAGTAAAACATATTTCATTCTCTTGAATATTTAGATTAATTGAGGAATGGTGTTTAATTGAGGCTATGGTGTTTTTATGACCAAAAAAATTGATATTAAATACTCATTTTCCATTTTTCATATAATACACCTCAATTCTTCTGCATTTGTCTTTTTAGAAAGACTTTCAAGTTGTTAAAGGAAGTCTTTAGGGTACTTGCCTTCCTGTGTCACTAATGAAACAAAGAAGGCTTATTTTTCAAGAACGATCATGACACAATTTCCACATGGTGTCTGCTACTCATTATTCCATTGACATTTCCATTTCTGGAATTCTAATGTTTGTCTGAGATTGTTAGTGATATTTATAAAATACTTGCAGAATTTCAAAACAGACCCTAGAGATCACCAAGTCCTTACCCCTCATTTAGGATGAGGAAACTGAAATCAAGAAAGGTTAAGTGACTGGCCCAGGGCTTGACTTCTTTGGCTGACTTCTTGTGTGGAATTTGGATGCCTTTCTTGAACTGCATGATAACAGCAGATTCTCTGATCACAGAGATATCCCCACTGCATCGCCGTATGTGAGCATGTGCACGTTTTATAGAGTGAGAAATCCATTTAAAGATGGTCCTCGGGACCTAGGGTATTACAGAGTCTGGGAAATTATGTTTCCAAACTCTAGATAGTTTCCCTCTAGCGAAGCTTGTATCACTAGCATTAGGCTAAGTCTATCTTTCCTCCTAGTAATACTACATGGAGAAGTCCATGGATCAATGTCATGTATAAAATGTGGCTTGGGAGCTTGATTACCTGGGTTCACTTCTGCTTGTGCTGCTTACAAGCTGGGTGGCAGAGTTACCTGCACTCCTAAGTTCAGGTTCCTCATCTGGAAAATGGGGATGATAATAATAGCACCTTACCTCATTTTTTTAAGGTTTAAGTTAAATGATATAAGTCAATATATATATATATATATATAGAATATATATAATATATTCAATAAAGGGTAGCTATTAGGTCATTTTAAAATTCCCAGAAAGAAAATTATACTCCATTTTTTAATTCTTTGAGGAACCTCCACACTGTTTTCCAAAGTGGCTGCACCAACTTGCATTCCCACTAACAGTGTAAGAGTGTTCCCCTTTCTCCACATCTTCTCCAACATTTCTTATTTTCTGTCTTGTTAATTTTTGCCATTCTAACTGGTATAAGGTGATATCTCAGTGAGGTTTTTATTTGAATTTCCCTGATGGCTAATGATGTTGAACATTTTTTCATGTGTCTGTTAGCCATTCATGTGTCTTTTTTGGAGAAGTGTCTATTCTTGTCTTCTGTCCATTTTTTTTTACTTGATTATTTGTTTTCTGGGTGTTGAGTTTTAGAAGTTCTTTATGGATCTTGGATACCAGCCCTTTATCTGCAGTGTCATTTGCAAATATCTTCTCCCATTCCATGGGCTGCCTCATTGTTTTGCTGACTGTTTCCTTTGCTGTGTAGAAGGGTTTTTATCTTGATGGAGTCCCAGAAGTTCATTTTTGCTTTTGTTTGGAGACATGTCTTGAAAGAAGTTGCTGTGGCTGATTCAAAGAGGTTACTGCCTATATTCTCCACTAGGATTTTGATGGATTCCTTTCTTACATTGAGGTCTTTCATCTATTTAGAGTTTATCTATGTGTATCATGTAAGAGAATGGTTGAGTTTCATTCTGTATATAGCTGTCCAATTTTCCCAGCACCATTTATGGAAGAGACTGTCTTTTTTCCATTGGATACCCAGCATTTGCACTAGTGGGTATTTACCCCAAAGATAGAGATGTAGTGAAAAGAAGCAGCACATACACCCCAATGTTCATAGCAACAATGTCCACAATAGCCAAACTGTGGAAGGAGCTGAGATGCCCTTCAACAGATGAATGGACAAAGAAGATGTGGTCCATATATACAATGAAATATTACTCAGTCACCAGAAAGGATGAAGACCCAACTTCTGTATCAACCTGGATAGGACTGGAGGAAATTATCCTTAGTTAAATAAGTCAAGCAGAGAAAGTAAATTATCATATGGTTTCACTTACTTGTAGAACATAAGGAATAGCATGGAGGACATTAGGAGAAGGAAAAGAAAAATGAAGGGGGGGTAGAAATCAGAGGGGGAGATTAACCATGAGAGACCATGGACTCTGAGAGACAAACTGAGAGTTTCAGAGGGGGATGGTTAGGGAGCTGGGTTAGCCCAGTGATGGGTATTAAGGAAGGCACATATTGCAATGGGCACTGGGTGTTACACGCAAACAACGAATCATGGAACACTACATCAAAAACTAAGGAAGTACTGTATGGTGACTAAGATAGCATAATAAATAAATAAATAAATAAATAAATAAATAAATAAATAAAATTTCTTTGAAAAAAAAAAAGAAAAGAAAAATTATACTCCATTTTATTTTGCTTGATTTTCCTACTGGCACATTTTCATACCTGCAGCTCAAAGTCCAGAATAGCCCCCTCTCTCCTCACTCAACCTCTTCTCAGCTCCCCCTCCCTCACCAGTACCTGTTTTGTCCTCCACACACCCCTCATCTGCCTGATTTTCCATGGCATGCACAGTTCATGATACGCATTTCAGCACTTGGCTCTCGTTTTACAACTTCATCTGATGTAAGCTTTCAGAAGCTAAGGGCTATTGAATGCACTTCTTTTGCAACTCTAACAGGACCTGGCATAGTGTGAGGCAGGCAGCAGGGGCATGAAAATCACTGTGTCAAGGAACTGAGACAGAGAAACTTCAAAATATTAAGTGTTGATCCTAGTGATGGCTGGTAAACTATTGCAATGGAGACTTTCTAGAAAATCATATTTTTAAAAATATTTTCTATGGCAGAAGTACTACAGCCCCAAAGAAAACAAAACATAAAAACAAACAAAAATTAAAAACCCAAATCTTGCCTGGAGCAGAATTAGGACTTTCATTATAATCCAAATTCCGGAAATCTGTTGCTTTTATTTGGTTCTGTTATAGTGCATGTAATCTAGTAGTAAGACCAAAATCCTGTTTTTGATTTATGTATCAAATAATGACCCAAGGCCAAAAAGAACATATGAAGCCATATCTCCAACTCTTGCTCATAGTCATACTCTTCTTAAATACCAGGAAGTAACAGAACCAGCAAGAATATACCACTGCAATGATAAGATTTATGGCTTATGGCTAACATTTTACATATATATATGTAGAGAGAGGGATATAGAGAACTAGAGATTGTCTTATCAAATTTTTCAAGAAAGTGCCTCAAATGCTTGGGCTTTATGGTAATACTGTACTGAATCCTTCCATTCCCTTTTTGACGCTATGATTCCCTAGTGTCCATTTCACAAAAGATCTTGGGCAAGTACACTTAAGAATGTAGAATTGTTTGGACAGTTGCCATTTACACTGAAACTTAAACCTTCTCAAGGCCTTGGCCCAATTCCATGATTTATTTAAACAATAAATATTTTTTCCTGCTTACATGAATTCACCGCTAACTTGGGCATCAGGATTTTACTTTTTGTGTAATTCCTAGGTAGCAGCCAAGATGTCCTAAGTGCCAGAAGAAACAAAGCCAGACAACACATTGTTCCTCTACTTTCTGTTGCTAAGTGAAGCCTCTTGGCAGCAAAGAATTGTTGGGATACCATGATGCAAAGAGCTTTGCTTACCAAGTTTGCTCACTTGGGGTGCCAGTGTTCACCTGAAATTGTCAGAATAATGCACACGCAAGCACACACTGTTAGTAACATACAGGGCATTTATGATATTATCTTCCAATTTTTCTTCATTCACCCATCTATTCAACAAGTATTGAATGCCGACTGTGTACCGTCATGGGACACAGCACAAAAGAAAATACAGACTGCCCCCTCCTCGCCTTCAAGGAGCCTAATCTTAAGAACTTTTTCTTTGAACCTCTCAGATCTTGATCCTTAGAGCAAAGGAGATCCTTGGCCTCTGTCCATGATTAGGTTTGATGACAGTAGCAGATGACTCTCTGCACTCCTGAAGCCAGTGTTTTTGTTTTAGCATTACTTAATTTATGCTAAAATGACTAGACATGCCTCATACGTAAATTTTAATCCAAACATATATTAATTACTTTTTAAAAACTGGTATCATTTCTTTTTTTTTTAAATTAATTTATTTATTTGACAGACAGAGATCACAAGTAGGCAGAGAGAGAGGAGGAGGAGGAAGCAGGCTCCCTGCCAAGCAGAGAGCCCGATATGGGACTCGATTCCAGGATCCTGAGATCATGACCTGAGCTGAAGGCAGAGGCCTAACCCACTGAGCCACCCAGGCGCCCCAGATGGTATCATTTCTTTAGAGCCATTGCCACGGAGTTGTTTTCTTAATAAAGTGTGTAATGGGAGCATTTTTTTCAGTGAAGAAAATTGGAATTATTTCAATGTACCTATGTGCCTAAGTGTCTGTGATACTTGGACAATGAGTAAATAGATTGATGGTCCCATTAATGTTTTGCAGAGGCTAGTGGTAAATTTGCAGAGGTGAGTGTTTGCGGTAAATTGTCTTTTACTTTTTATTTTTATTTTCTTAGAGAGAGAGAGAGAGTGCATGTGGTGGGTGGGTAGAGGGAGACGGAAAGAGAGAATCTTAAGCACATTCCATGCCCAGCGCGAGCCCAACGTGGGGCTCAATCTCACAACCCTGAGATGGTGACCTGAGCCAAAATCAAGAGTCGGACACTTAACTGACCGAGGCATCCAAGTGCCCAGTCTTTTACTTTTTTTGTGCTCAAAAATACAATCCATTTATCATGTTATTTGGCCTACTGATGTTTCTTTTTGCTATTATCATATATGTTACTGATAGTATCTGGAATCGAATGGTCATGACACAGACTTCCTTGTTCAAATATGAGTAATGAGCATAAAGTAAACATCACTACGCTTTTGACTCTCAGCAGGGATGGTTAACAGAGTGAATGGTTTAGTTGGCACACAAAAATGGTAGTAACCTGTACTCTGCTAAGTGGAGCAGAACTCTGGACATCCGAAGGTGTTAATTCTTCCTTTAGGTGATGATGATTTGACGAAGTAATAGCAGAGGTGGGTATAGTGATTAAGATGAAGTAGGATTTCTCTGCAGCATATGAGTTATTTTTAGAATAGTTAATGATATGTTCATCCCTGCGACCACAGTGAGATTAACAGGAAGTGGAGAAACCACTGCTAATTGACAGTATTCAGGGACTAGGGGAACACACAGACCCTTTTTTGTTTGAAAGGGCTGTTTTCTTAAGCATTACTCACAACTGCCCCATATCATCCCACCCCTAGAGGCAGTCAGTTGTTTCTATCACACATAATGCATTTCAGAACAGAGCGTTATGTAGGAATGTAGCTCAAAGCAAAGAGCAGTTGGGAAGTTATGAATTACAATTACGAGTGGAAGCTATGGGTTGTAGCCAAAATTCGGTTGGGTCTAGATTTATGAATCTGAAATAGATTTTGGGATATGCCTCTGTTTTCCAAACATTTCCAAAGAATTTCTTTTCTTTCTTGGAAGTCCAAAGAACAGGACTCCCTTTATTGCTTATGGGACTGAACCCAATGAAACTCATAAAATAATTTTAAAAAACTAAACAATAAAGCAGTAACGTTTATAGATTATTTTACATTTGTGACCTATATGCAAAATACAAAAACTTTTCCATGTAGCTTTTATTTTAACCCTACGAGAATAGCACATTTTAACATCCCTTTAACAGATGAGGAAATCGAGTCAGGGAGAGATTAGAATTCCCACCAGCTCACATAGCTATAGTACTTGGAGGGGAGGCTCCATCGCCTGTGCCTCTAACCATCTTTTTTTTTTTTTTTTAAGATTTTATTTATTTATTTGACAGACAGAGGTCACAAGTAGGCAGAGAGGCAGGCAGAGAGAGAGGAGGAAGCAGGATCCCTGCTGTGAGCAGAGAGCCCAATTCGGGGCTCGATCCCAGGACCCTGGGATCATGACTTGAGCCGAAGGCAGAGGCTTTAACCCACTGAGCCACCCAGTTGCCCTCTCTAACCATCTTTTTACAATGCCTGTCAGATTTTGGCAAGAGAAAATAAAATTCTGTATTACTCTTCTTTATCTCATGGGTGTTTATTCACAGGTCAAATTCACATCTCTTCCAGATGGACAGTTGTGGTTCTATGTGAAGGATGGTTCATGACTCTTTTCAAAGCCCTCTTTGACTGAGGGGGCTTATATCCAACTTCAAAAGTTGCCTAGTCTGAGTAGCTTTAAAATTATCTGCTGCTTACTTGCAACCTTTTTAGTAAATACCCTCTGGCTTGGGGTGGCTTAGGTATTTCATGTTTAGTAAAAGTGTCTGCTACCTGCCCTTAGAAAATCTCTTGGTTTTATGTCTCCCAGACTGCTTGTTGCTGAGGGCGAATTGTGGAATGGTGGAATTTCACTGCACTGCAGAAATTAGGAGTGACTATGACATTAAAAGCAACAGCAGGTACTATAAATCTGAACTTTGTTTGGGGGGAAAAAAAGAATAAAAGTAAAACATGGGAATGCATAGGCTGCTACTTTGCCAAGTTGAAGACAGTTTTCCTAAGGAAACAATTAAGCCTTTCTACAAAGAAATCATTTTTTATTTTGGATTGCATTTAAAATGTGAAGGTACAATGCAGATTTCTCAACAATTCATCATTCAGCCAATTTCTGCAAAGCCATTTCATCTCTCTGGGGCACTTCTCTTTTTCCAATATTTTAAAAAATATTTTCTTGTTATCAAAGTAATTCATATTTGTTGTAGAACTTCTAGAAATAGATGGATAATCCCAAATATCACAATACAGAGATACAGACTATTAACATTTTAGTACCGAGGTTTCCAACATGTATTTTACACACACACATAATTTTTAATGTTATCTGTTCTTGTCGCCTATCAGTTTATCACAAAATCTTTTCATCTTACCAAGCATTCTTTGATAGCATCATTTGGTGATGATTATATCATTTCTTAACCAAACCATTATGCTGGAAATTGAAATTGTTTCCAGTTTGACACCAACATAAATAATGCTGCAATGAACACTTTTGTAGTTAACTCTTGGTATGCATTCATGATTCTTGTCCTTAGGAGAAATATCTACAACCAGGTATGCTGACACAAAGTGTCTACAAAATAAACCGTCCAATTACTCCTCCAGAAAGGCGCCAGTTTACATTCACACCATACGGTATTTCTGATTTTTTTCGGAATATTTTTGGTGAGCTTTTATTTCTATACCAGAAAAGCAGGGCCTCTCTTTACCTGTGTGTCCAATGGACAGCGGATGAGCTGAGGCGCTTGGTCAATCACCTTTCCATTCATTTCCATTTCTACCTCAGGCTTTCTGTTTTGCTCTGTTATACTTTGGTAAGGTTGTCATTAAGGAGAGAGAAATGGTAAGGGAGTAGGGTGAGAAAGATAGTAAGTACACTCTCCTCAACCTGATTCTTTACGATATAGGGTTTTCCTTGTGACAGACCTATCATGAGGGGGTGGGAAGGTGTGCTCTTTATTTTTACTCATTTTCTGCAGTAACAGGCATTTGGAACACTACATTAGAGTACATGAAAGGAACCTAATAAATAAAAAAAAACCCTGTTGAGGTGTTTCATAGAGCTGCCCCTACTCAGTGTGTCCTTTGCATGGTGGCCTGGGGCTCCTACTTGGCAAGAATCTGCTCCTTATCTGTGGTCAAGAATGCCTTACCCTTGTGAGCTAGAATGAGTCCAGTCTTTAAAACCACAGGGAAAATCTTTCAAAATTGGGCTGGACTCTTGGAAGAATGGTATCTTCCCTAAATTCTTAAGGGACTACTTCATCTTTAAGCGCAATTTAAAAAATGAAATCCCAGCTTTTCATTTTTAGAAAACACTTGGAATGATCAATCATTTTTCTTTCCCACATATATCACATATGAATAAAATAGGGAAGCATAAACTAGTAGAATTCTATCTCAAATATACGAAAACAAAGCAAAATCACTTCTTCAAATAAGATGTCTGTTTTGGATAAAAACAGTGTTGCTTTATGGCATCAGTCCTTCATTATCTAGTTATGTCTGTGTAATAAACTACAGGGCAAATCTTTAATTCCACATAACTTACTTTGGAGTCACACAGAGCAGATATACTGTTTTCCTTCCTTTTCTTCTTGTGAGCAGGCAGAAGAAATAATTTAGAAAATTATTTCTAAAAATTCCGAGGATTAGATCAGTTGACGTGGTTCATTGACCATAAATAAGAAATTGGAGCTTTAATAATAATGATGATAATCTGGCAAACAGGTATAGTTATATACTTATATGAAATTATGTTTCACAACCTAAATAAAAGCATAAAGGTTGGCCGAATGCCTCCAGAGTAGTTGACAGAAATGGGCTTAGTCCAAAGCATGTGGAAACCAGAGTTGTCATGCATTAATCCTAGAGACAACTGACAGCCATTTCGCCTATGGATTGCATGAAAATGTGCAAAAAATGGATTGGCTTGATGGACATTCCAAACTCAATTACTTTCAAAGGAAGGTTTTTTTCTATTACATCCATTCTTTATAAAAGAAACTGATGTCACTACATTTTACTCTGTCCTAAATGTAACCCTTTGCCAAAACTCCTCCGTTCAAAACAATCAATTTATTGCAATGTGATATATTTCTTCTTAATCTAGACAAATACAGCTGTTTCACATTCCATAAGATTTATTAATACATAATTTTTTATTTTGACTTGCTCACCATAATTAGCCCATGTGTGTTCCTATTTCAGTAGTCTTCACTGAACAGTGAATTTTTAGTGACGAAGAGCTTCATCAAAACATTAATCCCCCCAAAACATGCTCCTGGGAGGAAAGAAGGCTTTGGAGCTATAAAAATATACCCTGATGATGAGTTTGTTAATATCACTGGAACGTTATTACAGACTGTAACCAAGCCAATGAACAACCTCACTCATTTGGAGTTAGAATAGTCCTAGCAGGCCTGTGTATTTCACAGAATGGTAGCCAGTCAGAGCAAAATTAACATACTGATACCTAAAGAAAGCATCTTCCCAAACAAGGAAATATAAATTTCTTATCCCCTGTATCTCAAGGATATAGACACAATGTTGGAAAGAAAGCAGTTTAACTTTTTTGGCTGATTTAAGCTTCTCTGATTCCTTGAAATAATAGTAAATACTTCTACATTCTATTTAGAGATGAAATCTCTAAGTCAAGCCCAAGAAAGAGAATCATGCGAAGCCATGGTTCTCAGACTCCGGTACCACTGAAACTCTAGGGGTTTGGCCAAGGTGCCTCCGAAGTTCTGGAGCAGGGTACACCTGCTTCACCCACAACAGACCTGCTTTTATCTGAGCTCTACCTTGGGCCTCTTTCTCAGCGCCCACTTAAAGGAAGGGTTCCTTAGCAATAATAACAGTGACAACAATAATGATCATAGAAAAGTACCAGTATCATTGTAAAACTGTGATTTAAATAATGATTAAATTATGACTAGAATCTTAACTCTGCCATAGATGCCAGCACTGAAAGAGGGTCTCATACTTTTACAGACTACATTTTGAAAGAGAGATTAGAGTAGCTTTGTGCCTAGCGCATAACAGGTGCTCAGCAAATGTTTACAGAATGAACGAATCAGTGAATAAAAGAGAGACGAGAATTACACCAGTGGTATGAAGACCTAAATTCAAATCATGCTTCCTTGAGGGAATCTGGCTTCCTCTCTGGGTCTCTATTTCTCAAACCAATCAGCTTTGAGACTAGTTTTGAGATCCCATCCTCTGCCTGGAATTATGATCAGAAAAATGTGTGTTCTGCTGGAAAGGAAGTCGTAAAGGGAAAGAGCAAGTTTCAAATGCTAAAGGTCAGACAAGTCAATAAAGATCAAGCCACCAACAGCAACTATAATATCCAGCACAGCCCGTGTAAAAGGCTGAATATCACTTTGCTGGTCATAAGCAACTGCACACACATCCTAGGAATACATTTAGCCCCATTTTAAAAATGGCAAAATGGAAGTTTGGCAAGGCAGGCGATTTTCTTTATGTCACCCAAGTGGCGGGGCTGACTCTGGAAACTAAGTCTTTGGATACCATTGTTCCACGGACTCAAATACATAAAAGGCTTTTATAACCTATTCACCCATGTGGGAGGTCACCCATGTGGCAGAAGGATGCCAGAGAATTGGGGTGGCCTTGTTCTCCTTTTCCAGAAGGGAGGCCAATAACCTAAATTTCATAATTTCTGATCCAGAGTCTCCTGCATGAAACTTTATGGCCTCTTGAAAGGTGAATGAGTAGGTTTGATTCATTGGAAGTCAGAACAGCTTTTTCAAATATTTGAGAATCAAGATAGGTAGTTAGTCTGCCTTATAAAATTTTCTTACGGATGTCACCATCAAAAAATTTATGTTAGCTTAGTATACGACAAAGCTTAGTCAAATCCATCATATCTTCAGATCCACCCATTGTTAGCTGAGGGTTTTAGCATTAATTTCAGCCGCATCTTAACTGATGTGCTCTTGGAAAGTAGTGATTTGTTTTGCCATCACCAAATTGCATCCATTAAAAATAGGTCACCAAGATGTCACATTTTTATGAGGTTATTTTTACCATCTCCCTCTTTTTGGACTTCAGTTTTGCAGGTTATTTTTCTCCTGTGTATTAATGAAAGGAGTTCAGAATGCTGAATTTTGCTTATTGAAGAAATTGGCATCTTTGAATCCTGGGTAAATAAATACAAAATGTGAAATAATGGAGTACCTTATCTGGTCAAGAAGAGGTAGATTCTAATTTTATAATATTAATCAGGAAATTTTTAAAGTGAAAAAAGTCCTTCATTTCCTAGTTTGTTTGTAAATTGGTATGATCTATACAGGTACATTTTAAAAAATCACCCAATTATACTATAATAGTCTTTTTTATGTGACTGTATCTGTGTGCGTGTAAATACGCATATATGTTCCACACTTACTCTAGCATAAAAAATGAACCATTTATGGCTTTTTTAAAAAGATCTTGTCCAGCAACTACAGTGTCTAGATGTACGAACAAGATAATTTTCTGCAAATTAAATATAGTAAATGGGGGATGTGCATTAAGGAGGGCACCTGTTGTGATGAGCACTGGGTGTTGTATGTAAGTGATGAATCACTAAACTCTATTCCTGAAACTAATATTAGACCATATGTTAACAACTAGAATTTAAATAAAAACTTGAAACAATAAATAAATAATACAGTAAACAAACAGCAACTATATGCCGATTAATAAGATAATAATTATAAGTTCTAACTTGTCCTAATTATTTCTAATAATCTCTGTAGAGACTAATATCTCAAAAAGTATGTATGTGTTGATGATAGAAAGCAGGTTGAAAGTACTGATTTATTACAACCCTTCATTAAGGTTAAAAGCATTCCAGTGAGATGAAGACATCTGCCTTGTATTTTCACATTGCAGAAGAAAAGTTAAGGACAGGAAGAACAAAAAAGAAAAAGAACAATGTGTCAAGTTGAATTCAAGCCAGGTTTGAAGAAAACAATGTTACCGTCATATCTGTAAGTTTCCAAGAAAGAAACTTCCCCATGTCCATGACTACCATTTATTATTATGCTATCAAATACATTTAATACTGTATATTAACAAAAAATACATCTCTAAATTACTTTCCAAATTTTTATGGACAGCTAGTAACACATATGTCTTCCAATGTCTTTTCTTTCTTTAAAAAAATTAACAAGGAAAGCTACTACCAGAAAGAATCAAGGTAGGTTAATTATGTGATGCATTAGGAAAATATATTTTAAGTGGACCATTTCTTTCCTCTTTTTTCAGAGGTGGGACTGGCTAAGGTTGGCAATTATAGGGTTTAGTGAATAGTCACTTGATATCTTGGAAATCAAAGGAAAGGGCCACTGGAGAAAGGCTGAACTTAGCTGTTGCAGGATTTTTATCTCTCTAAATGAGTGCTACTGATAGGAACCATATGTGTTACATAATACAGCTGAGGAAGAGAACATGGGTGGTTTTCCAAGAAGCTGTGACCTGCCTGTGTACGCATGTCTATTTGTGAGTACATGTGCAAATCTGATATATTTGTGATATTTAATAAACACTTAGGGCCTCGTGTGAGCTTGGGGACTATTTGCTTCTCTCATTTAAAAAATTATATGTGAATATTCAGACTGATTTTGCCTTAGAATTAAAATCAATCTTTGTACTTTGTGGTGCTAAAGTCACTACACAAAACCATTCGTGAAAATGTGAAGTTTCCTTCGAAATGGCAGAAGAAAGCTTAACTGGTTCCAAATTAAGCTTGTATTTAGCTCACATAAAAAAGCAGCCTAAGCATAGCTGATGATCACTCAAAATAATCTCACTGAAGTAACTGAATGAGTTTGCTTCATATTGCCATGTCAGGGTTCTTGAATGGCAGATATTTTTTCCAGGAAGAGCAAATGGAAGCAATATTTTAATTTATGTTTTTTGTGGCATACCCTTTTTCATTGATTATTTTATTTTTCTCACTTATTATTTATGCATGGCATATCCTTTTACTTTTTTTTTTATTTAAGCTTTTTTAATTTAAACATATAATGTAACCCCACCACCCTCTCCCAACCCCTCTCCCGCCCCACCCCCCTCAGTTTGTTTTATGACATTAAGAGTCTCTTTTGGTTTGTCTCCCTCCCGATCCCATCTTGTTTCATTTTTTCTTTTCCTACCACCTTAACCCCCACCCCCGTTACATCTCCACTTCCTCATATCAGGGAGATCATGTGATAGTTGTCTTTCTCCAGTTGACTTATTTTGCTAAGCATAATATCCTTTTACTTTTAACCTACCTAGATCCCTATATGTTTCTTATAGAAAGGACCAAGTGGGGAGCATGATTCTTTAATCCATTCTGGTAATCTATATTTTTTGATTTATGTATGTAGACCATTTACATTTAATGTAATTATTGATATGTTTAGATTTAGGTCTATTCTTTTGTTTCTTTTGGATTACTTAAACTATTTTTGACTACTCCATCTTAATTTATTGTGTTTTTATTTTATCTTTTTGTATAAGTTTTTAGTGGATGTTCTAAGGATTATAATGTATACAGCTAACTATTCATAATCTACTTGGACCCAATACTTTACCATTTCAAGTAGAACGTAGAAAACTTAGCACCATATTGGTCCTTTTATACTCCCCTCCCTGATGCAGTTATCATGTATTATATGTACATATACTGAAAACCTTATCAGATAATGCTATAATTTTTGCTTTTCAACCATCAGTTTTTAAGAACTCAAGAGGAGAATATTTTATTACATGTACCCAGATATTTACCATTTCTATTGTATTTCCATCATTCTTTGATATTCCAAGTTTCCTTCTAATATCATTTCCCCTCTTTCTGAAAAACTTCTTTAGCAATAAATTATCTTAGTTTTCCTTCATCTAGGAATGTTTATATCACCTTCATCCCAAGGATATTTTCTCTAGATATAGAATTCTGGGCTGAAAATTGTCTCAGTACTTGAAAATGATTGTGCCCCTTCCCACTGGTGTCCATGGTTTCTGATGAGAAATCTGCAGTCATTAGAATCTTTATTCTCCTATAGATAACATGCTGTTTTTCTCTGTCTCCTTTCAAGATTTTTTCATTGTCTTTAGTTTTCAATAATTTGATTATGATATATTCAAGACTTGGATTTCTTTGAGATTGTTCCATCAGGGTTCACTGAGATTCTTGAATCTTTAGGTTATGTCTTACCAAATTTATTTCAGGCATTATCTCTTCAATTTTTTTTGAAACATCACTTCCTTTCTCTTCTGGGACTGAATTGACATGAATATTAGACCTTTTATTATTTTCCCACTGATACCTTAGTATCTGTTAATTCTTTCAATCTTAGTTTCTCTGTATTGTTTAATTTGCATATTTTCTACTGATCAGTCTTTACATCAGACTCTACCTTGTCATCTCCATTATGCTACTGAGCCCATCCAGTGAGTTTTTAATTTCAGTTATTGTATTTTTAGTGCTAAAATTTCCATTAGGTCTTTCTTTATATTTTCTGTTCCGATTTTTTCTCTTTGCTTTAAAAGAGTTTGTCATTGCTTATTGGAGCATATATTTTTTTAAGATTTTATTTATTTGACAGAGGGAGACATAGCAAGAGAGGGAACACAAGCAGGGTAGTGGGAAAGGGAGAAGCAGGCTTCCCCCCTGAGCAGGGAGTCCAACTCGGGGTTTGATTCCAGAACCCTGGGATCATGTCTGCTGAAGGCAGACACTTAATGACTTAGCCACCCATGCACCCCTGGAGCATTTTTATAATGGCTGCTTTAAATGTTATCAGATAATTTGAACTTGCATGTTATCTTGGCATTGATGTTTATTAATTGCCCTTTCCCATATGAGTTGACTTATCCTGGCTTTTCCTATACCAAGTAATTTTTAACTGGAGTCTGGAAATTGTGATTATTATTCTATGAGACTCTGGATCTTATTTAAAACTTATGAAGAATATTGATATTTTTGTTTCAGTAGGCAATTGACCTGATTATATTCAAGCCATAAGTTCCAACTTGTTTTCTATGAACTGTGGTCCCCATGTAAGTTTGGGTTTTAAAACCCATTGCTATACAGATCTGTGCCATGGGTGTACCACCCAATGGTAAGTTTGAGACTTGGGTGAAAGCCGATTCATTTTTCAAAGTTTTATATATACTGATTATGATGAGATTCATTCATGTGCAAATCTTGGAATCTCAGAGTTAGTGAATAACTTTATGGGGTTGCTTTCACAAGCTCTTCCCTTTCCGCAGCGCTTTCTGGTTTCCTGGGACTTCTCTTTTGAAGCTTACAGTCAGAAAGCTGGGATTGTGCTATGCATTTCTACAGCTGTATCTGCTTCTGGGCCATGTGACAGGGAAACAATAATGGTAAACTCACACCAGTTCAGTGACACTTTGAATGTGGGTCCTCTTCCTCAATATTCTCTTTACTGTTTACTTTTCAGAGTTCTTAAATAACCGCTCCACACATTCTGTCCAGGTTTTACACTTATATTCAGATGGAGAGCAGAAAAGAATGTGCTTCCTCCGTTTTATCCAGAACCTAAATCTTTAGAGAGTGACACTTTAAAATGACACATTTTGTTATAATAAACTTGTCAATTAAAGGTTCAGGGATAGTGTCCTCCATAATTGAGGACATCCAATTTAAAAAGAAGTTTTCAGATATTTAAGTCTTAAATCCCCTAATGTTATAAAGAAAGGCATGCTTAGGTAATGAACCAGGAAATAACTATGACAAAATCAATACAGTGTCATATAAAAAGATAGGTGCAACAGTATAGATTTATTCATGTTCCTGCATAAGATACACATGCAGCCCTAAAATTTGCTCTGATTCTTGTGTCTTGTGATACTCACGTGCACGTGTGTGTGCGCATGCGCGCGCGCGCGCGCACACACACACACACACACACAGAGCTTTGTTCTTAAAAATAATTTGTTTGGAACTAAATTTTTCTGAAACGGTTGTTCTCAAACTTCTAATGTGCTCTATCTCCAGAGTTTCTGATTCAGTATTTCTGGAATGGGGTCCAAGAATGTACATTTCTGACAAGATGATGCCAGATAGGACAATGCTGCTGGTTTCAAAGCCACAGTTTGAGAACTGTTAGCATAAGGAATGAACAGAGCATACCAGAATTCCATGCGGCCCATCAAAAGGCATGATTTGATGATTAAATGTAAATTTGTGACTTTCTATTAATTTTATGAGATTTACCAAGAACAAATTCATTTTGTCCATAAGGAAAATCATAATTACTTGAAATTGATGGAAATGTAAATGTTTTCAGTCAGTTCAGCTGCCCTTATAAATATATATCCACAAAGAAATGCTTATGCAGTATACTCATAATACTAATGTTGTGAATATACTAATACTAATATTAGAAGCTGAAATAAGAATAATTCTTTCAATCAAATCAATTATTTGGCTTCAATGGTATTGAATTTTTAAAAATTAATTATCTTAATTGCTACTCACACAATTAGGTTTTATTCACTTTTATTTGGGGGGGGGTTATTCACTTTTTATGTATAGCAGGGATCGGCTTATGGGCCAAATCTGTCCATGGCCCGTTTTGTATGGCCAGTAAGCTAAGAATGGCTTTTAAAAAATAAAAAAGAGGAAGAAGAAGAAGAACATGCCACAGAAACGATATCTGAACCACAAATTCTAGAATACTTACTATTCGGCCCTTAACAGAGGAAATTTGCTGACTCTGATCAAGGGCATCACCTGGCTAGGTTGAGGTAGTGCCTCCAGAGATGACATAGTAGAATAATTAAAAATACAGTTTTTATTATTGGAATGCCTTGTTCAAATGTTGCCTCTACTAACCACTTTATATAGCCTTAGAGAAATTAATGCAATCTTTCTGCACATCAGCATCCACACCTACAAAATGCAGATGCTGAACGTATTTGACTCATAGGGCTATTATTGATTTAATTAGTTAACATGAGCATAAGCCTGTAGAAAAGCATCTGGCACACAGTCAGCACAAGATAGGTACTAGCAACTATTATTCTGCCTGATAGACTATCATGGAAATATTAAAAGTGATATTTACGCTGAATATTTATGAATATATATATATTTCTACTTAATAATAAGTGAAAAAAAGTAACATACAAAATAGCCTGCAACTATGTGTAGAATAAGCAAAACACAGTGGAAATAACACACACACACACACACACACACACACACACACACACACAAACACGAAGGAAATATTCCAATTTGTTAGCTGGGGTCCCAACTTCGTACCCAACTTCTCAGCAATGGTACTATGGATGCTTTTCTCCCTTCTATAGTCTTTTACATTATCTAAATTTTCTAAAATTCACTAGGAGCCTCAGCTTAATGGTTGTATCTCAGAAGTAGCTCATGCCTCTGCCAAGATTCTTATCCTCAGGATAGGATAAAAAGATGAGCTAAGGCTGCAGTGGTCACCATAATTCTGTCAGTATTTATTTTGGTCTCTGTAAGTCAGGCTGTTCACATTCTTTGTACATAGTTGTATTTAATTAGGACTTGGAGCTAGCCATAAAATGTGCATTAATTGTCTTTTATTTCATAAATGATGGCCAAAATAACAACCTTTGATAGGAACAGTTTGGGGGTAAGCACTATTTGGTCTGTTCATCTTCCAAGGCTCCCTGCCCCAAGCAAGAGATTTCTACTTGTTATCTCCTTTATCCTGGAGAATTACTAATCCTGTACTACCATATTAAGTACCAATTAAGCAGAGATTTGTCATTCCTGCTCGAGAACATTGAGCTGGGCTGTGGCTGCATATTTCACAGACTTCTGACAGAAATTATTTTAATTAGACTGCTGCTAGCAGCATTTAAAATAGTCTGTATGGCCAGAGAGAGGAAGAATGGCTCTTCAGCCAGATAATTTACTTATTTTTCTTTTTCACTCACCATAAATCTTAGGATTGTGGTTATTACGCCTTTGGAGGGGGAAGGGGATAGTCAGGGAAAGAAATCAGCTAAACTTTATCTTACTTTAAATACCAGAAAAGAAAAATCTCCCACAGCTTTACTGAAAAAGACACTTAAAAGAAAAATGTGTTCAAGCAAAAACTGACACCAGTAAGATATTTTTACCTTATGAATATCTAACATGTTTAAAAAGGACTTTTATATACAAATATCTAACATGTTCTATAAAGGACTTTTATATATAACTAACGTGGTGGGGACCTTCCCTTTTCATCTTTATTATGCTGCCAATATTGGTATCCTTATTTGGTAATTGTTAGGTTAATCTGACACTGAAAAGCTAAATAAATAAAAACTAATCTGAACTCCACATTTAGTAGATCTTGATTAACTCGACACAAGTTTTGCAATCTCAAAAGGACACATTTTATTATGAACCCCATTTGCCAAGATGACATGTTGTGTGAGTACAATTTTTTCTTCTTTTAAAAATTTTTAAGTATTTCTCCTCCTCATCCCCCCCATCCTGATCAATACTCAGTTAATTAGAATACTAATTGGAGGTCTTATTCCAAACATTCTAATTTTTTAATTAGACCACAAATACTGAGTACATATTCTAAAAATAGGCTATAATGTTTAACCATCAAAATACATATTTTTCCTTTGTGTTCCTCACTCACATATATGGCTCAGTCTTCCCTCTATGACAGCCACAACCCTATTACTCTACCTTTCTTGGAGTTTTAATGCTGTATGGTTCACTGGACAATTATCCCATACGAAAGCCAACAAGCTTCCAAACTATTGGATGAATTCAAAGACTGTAGGCACCACGTACTCTTGAAGAACAAGTTAGAAGACCCTCTATATGCCCACCACTTCAAAATGGAAAACATAAGAATCACATGATCAGATTTTAATGGGAAGATTAAAAGAATAGAGAGAGTTGCTTGGATGGATCACTACCAAATTGCTGCCCACGGACACCCGACAAACCTTAGTAAATCATGAATGCACCTAGAGTCTCTCGTTAGCCTGGCTGGCTACTACACTCTTTTCATTTATCACTAAAAAATATTTTTTTAAAAGAGAATACCTGAAGATATGGCTGCATTTCTTAATGTAGAGCTTTAGAAATGGTAGCTTTTGGGGGCCCCTGGCTGGCTCTGTTGGTTAAACTCAGGTCCTGGGATAGAGCCCCACGTCGGTTTTCCTTGCTCAGCAGAGAGTCAGCTTTTCCCTCTCTCTCTCTCCCCCTCTGCATCTCCCCTTGCTTGTGCTCTCTCATGTGTTCTATCTCTCTCAAAAAAATAATAAATAAAATCTTTAAAATAAAAAAAAGAAATGGTAGCCTTGGTAAATCTATTGGAAAATTTGTATTTTTATTTATTTTTTTTTATTAACACATAATGTATTATTTGCCCCAGGGGTACAGGTCTGTGAATCATCAGGCTTACACATTTCACAGCACTCACCACAGCACATACCCTCCCCAATGTCCATAAACACACACACACACACACACACACACATACACACACCCACCATCTTCTTTATCCATTCATCTGTTGATGGACACCTAGGTTCTTTCCATAGTTGGGCTATTGTGGACATTGCTGCTGTAAACATTGGGGTACATGTGCCCTTTCGGATCCCTACATTCATATCTTTAGGGTAAATAGGCAGTAGTGCGATTGTAGGGTAGCTTGTATTTTTTTAAAAAATTAGGTTAGGGGTGCCTAGGTGACTCAGACAGTTATGTGTCCAACTCTTGGTTTTGGCTCAGGTCCTGATCTCAGGATGTTGAGACTGAGCCCCCATCAGGCTCCGCACAGATCGTGGAGCCTGCTTAAAATTCTCTCTCTGCCCCTCTGCCCCTCACTCTCTCTTCCTTTCAAATAAAAATTGGGTTAGAATTTTTGCTATGGAATTGTGGGAACCCAAAGATAACTGACTACAAATGAATGGAAAGTGTTAGGGAAGAAGAGACGGTGGCCACATCTACTGGAGGACCAGAGATGGTTACTCAAGCTCCTGTGGGATGGTTCCAGGAGCTACATTTGCATCTGGTGGCAGTGAGAAGATGGGCATGTGGCCAGGGAGAGATAGGGATGGAAGTGAAACCTGGCTCTTCCTTGAAACAGTTATTGGTTAGGAATTAACAGTAATTGGTATGGTAATTAATTCAGTCTTTCTCTGACTTTCAAACTCTTGAGTCAAATTGTTTAAGTCCAATTCTCCCTCACATAAGTTTGAATGGTTTTCATTTATAATTTGCTTGTTTTTTTTGTTTCTAGTGCTTACCACAATCTTAATATTACAAACATAGCAAATATGCATTGCTAACATAGAAGTTCCGGTTGAGTGCTGAAAAGTGCATTTGTTGGTAAAATCTGGTGGAGGGTATGAACTTGCAATACCAAAATGAATTTCTGAGATGCTTCCCACCCCACCATTCTCTTTTCCTTGCTGCTACATGCTTTGTCTGGTGTCTTCTAAGACAGGCTAGGTCTACCTACACTGAGAGAGGTCACGTTCCTTGATGATCCACCCAAGCACTGAGGAAATGACTTAGCAGCTGCATTATTTCACACTCTGTTCTAGACTTACTTTCATCATGTGTAGATTCATATAGTCCTTGAAACTGAAGAACAAACCATATGTGGAAGACAAATACATTTCCTTGGGTGCCTTATCACCATAAAGTCAGGAATAAACTGTGAGGTTTCTTGTGAATGAATATCAGGTTAAGCAGCAGCAGCAGCATCAACTAGAAACATGGTAGAGGGGGCACCTGGGTGGCTCAGTGGGTTAAACATCTGCCTTTGCCCCCTGATCTTAGTGTCCTGGGATCGAACCCCATGTTAGGCTCCCTGCTCAGTGGGGAGACTGCAGCTCCCTCTGCTTGTGTTCTCTGTGTGTGTCAAATAAACAGGTAAAATCTTTTTTAAAAAATGGTAGAAATACAAATTCCTAGATTTTCTGCCCCAAACTTGATGAGCCAGAAACTCTGGGGATTTGGCCAGAAAACTGTCATTTCATAAGCCCTCCAGGTGATTCTGATGCTAAAACCTGAGCACCACTGCTGTGGCCCACTTTGATGACATGGTGGAATCCCATGGGAAGCTTTAAAAAGTCATGACGCCGGCACTGACCACCAGCGGTGCTGATTTCATTGATCTCTGGTGTGGCCCCAGGATGCATTTTCTAGAAGCTCAATCGATGATTCAAATGTGCAATGAGGGCTGAAAATCTCTGGTATCGCCCAGACAAGAATGTTTCCTACTTTGTCAATCTCTTGGCAACAACTGTCGATCGCCTAGGCGCATTCCTTTTCACGAGCTGGAAAACTACTCTTTGTCCTTCTTCATTATTCTTACTGTCAAGGTTCCATTCCATATATATGAGCAAGGTTTGGTTTTCCTCAGCACTTTTCCTTTTTTTTTTTTTTATAGCCCTTCTGCTTTTATAAAAGAGTTTATTGTTTCCATCATAATCATACACTTGGCATCTTTAGGATTCTCAGTACTTTTGCAGTTATTGATTGTGATGGGATTGATGATGTTTATCAAATGTCTCAAAATGAAATTCAGACACAGCAGTCAGAACTTTTCCCACCATCTATTGGTGGCGGGTATCTGAACTGGCTTCTGCTTTAGAGGATCATTTTGTTCCCATCTCTAACTTTTTTTTTTTCTGTTAGATAAGCTACTTTACATGACTTATTTCTGTGTTTCCATGGGGAATTAAACCTAGGCAGGCCTATCCTGCATTTAGGCATATCTACACACATAGACCAATTCTCACCATAAGGCCCCCCACACAGACTCCTTTGGTACTTACACAAATATCACACTCACTGATTGATCTATTTACCAAACACTTTTTGAGTAGATACACACACTGCATGAGACATTTAAGTGACAGTACTGTATTACCCATGCCGTGTACTATAGTTTAACAAATCTTAGATAACAACTACCTATTAGAGGACAGTCTGGTAGAAATGTCATCAAGGAAAAGTTGCCCATCGAGCACATTCTAGAACTCTTACTCTTTAACTATGGTGGGTGACCCCAAGGAGTTGACCCCAAGACAGTGGTAATATATGGGGGTGCTATTTCGGAGACCCACTTTCCACTGCCACAGAAGTGGGTGATGGCTTGGCATTCCACTCTCTGACATACAGTCCCAGTTCAACTCATCAGATATTTATTGAATATGTACTAAACATTCACTATGCGTCTTCTAATGTAGAAGGCCGGGTACCATGTCCAAGTAGCCAAACTACAACAGAAAAAAGCTGTTAGTGATGACCCCACTGAGGTCTGGCCTAAAGCTTTCCAATTTCCTGGGTAGCCATACTTGCTTGACCATGCCTGGCTTATTTGGTGGTAGGGGGTTGCTGAGTACCATGTGAATAAATGCATTGTCTATTATGTCCAGGCTTCACTCCGTGTGGAATAAAGAAATGGAGACATTTTGCTATGAAAGGAGTTATTCACTTGCTAATGGTCCAATGAGATTTGGGGCATGTCTGCTCTCTGACTCTCCTTTCTGGTGAAAAGTCAAGAAAATGCATGTGGGAAGATTACAGTCTGAATTAATAATGTGACTCACTTTGGCACCCTCGCCCCAAACGCACAGGCTTTCCAGAGAAGTGGAGCTCCTTGGTCATTTCTGGAGGTTAAGATTCCCTGGGTGCTGGTTCTTGACCCATTTCTCAGTTTTCGGAAGATAGGGGTCGACTGCGTCGGGGTGCCCAAAGTTTTCAGACGCCCCCCACTCCCCACCAAGCCCCCCGCGTTACCACCGCTGAACCACAGGGCAGGCGGCCAGTGGGGAGGCAGGGGTGGAGGTGAGGAATTGTGGCCGGGAGGAAATAAGAGCAAATTCCTCCAAAATGATCTGACAGGAAATGACAGAGTATCGGCCTCATTCCGCCCCACTCGGCCTCCGCTCGGAGCGCGAGCGAGAGCTGGCCAGAGGGAGAAGTCCTTCCACTCACGGAGCCATGCCAGAGCGCCCTAGGTGAGCATGATGAAATAATAAAGCATTTCCCGTGTGTGTTTTTCATTAGGCCCGTTTTGTTTTTCTTCCAAGTGCTGGGGAAACAGAACAGAAGCCCTGCTTCAGGCAGCACCACAGCGGCCGCCTCCCCTGGGAACAGCAGCTGCGCAAATAGGAGGGGAGCCCTCTGTGGACTTGGTTCCAACACCTTCCTAATGGAAATAATGATTTGTAAAGCCCTCTTTATACCCTTTGCTATATAATTAGTAGCCCAAAGAGCAAAAGATTAAAAACGCTGTTCCTACTCCCAGCATTTTTGAAAATTTGGCAAAACATTAAATGTTCTGTTCCGAGAGCCAAACAGGTAGAGGTCTTTGTACCGACTCAGCCTTGGCGGGTGGGGACGCTCCTTGAATCACTCAACACTTATTACGTAAAAATTAACTGGCTTGATGTCAATTAGTGAGAATTTGTTAGCAGACCTACCCAAAGGGACCCCCCCCTCATGCAATTTGGTAGTTTTTGTGGAAAATAGCTAAATACCCGTCATCCAAGCGAACTTACACAGTGTTAAGTGCCACAAGTGTGTCAGCCTCCTTTATAGTGGGTGGGTGGGTGTGTGCGCCCACGTGCACGCTTACTCACATGTGCGTGTTTGGGGCCAGAGCTAAACATCAATTTTTACCCATCTCCTGAGAAGATAATTAAGAGGAAGCTCAAAAGGAGGCTGGCTGGAACATTCTCTCCAGCCCAAAGAAATAACCAATCCAAAATGCCTGTTGTTAAATGGGTCATAAAAGCGCTGGGAAATCAATATTTGACTTTCCGTTTCTGGAATGGTGGCTGCGACACGCAGTTTTAGATCAGTCTGCGATCCTCACTGAGCCCCAAGACCCAAATAATTCCTGTGTTAACTCTGGACACTTGGAACCTGGAAATCTCGCTTGTTTATCTTTTTGTAAGTAATTGCTCCCTTCACTCCATCCCAGTCCTGAGTACCCCCTGGAAAATGAACTGTGTGATAAATAAAATAAGGACTCATTTTATTAAATATCTAGGAGAAGCGCTCGGGTGACCTGAAAATGTAATTAAACCTCCAAATAAGCAGATTACTGGCTGAAAAGCGAGATTGATAGATGAATCCCTTCAGCTAAAAGGGATTGCTTAATGGACTGAGCAACAATCTTGGACTCTTGCCACCTTGGAATCACAGGTCCAGAGTCAGGCAGGCTCCACTCCACCATCTCCCTTCCTAAGATAAATGAAGCTCTGCCAGGCCTCTGTGAGGAGAGCCCAGAGGTGAGACCCCAGGCTACGTGGAGGCACACAGATGTGCGACACTTCTTGCAAAAATAGGCCAAGGCACCCAGAACAGTGTTTCTAAGGGCTCCCCCGACTTACTATTTAAAACGCTGGAAGAACTTACTACTCTCAAAAGGTTAAATTTATTTCTGGCTTTTTAAAAGATGGTATTAATTGCAAAACAAAGAGCTGAACATGAACTTAAAGCCTCAGTAGGACAAAATAAGGGAAAATAATGAAAATTATACCTGTTGTCATTATTCTCATATCATCCCTCCCGAAATAGAAGCCAGATTCTAGCTTCCCATTGGCAAGTCTGACAAACTTTCTGCCTCTGAGCATTTTAACCTTTTTCTTTCCCCGCAAAGGTGGCCTTGGTGAAGTTTTGGTAGTTTAAATTTTGGCCCCAGGTCTAGGAAGTTGATATATTCCAAGTTTAAATATTTGGAACATTTCAGATTTATCATCTTGGTTTTCTGCTTTGTTTAATTTATAAACAGAAATTAAATGACCCATTCCCTGTAGGGCTGTGTGAACCTTCCAGAAATTGACAATGTCAAAACATAATGTCTTTTCTTTGATACTGATAGGGGTTCTGTAACCTACATGATCAATGCAATTTATCATAAGATAGAAGCAGCAGCTCTGACTCTGGAGAAGACTGGCCAGTCGCAGCTATCTTAGTCTGCTGCTGTTGGTCATCCAGGCCTCTGCTGTCATGGCTAAAGATCAGTCCTTAAGCCAGCATCTCACTAGCACATTCACCCCCAGTACGGTGGTTCCACGACATTTACCATCAACCCAGAAAAGAAGACCCAATAGTTACCCCTTGATGAAACACAATTTTCCAATTTATTTTTGTAGAACACGGCATCACTATATCTCAAACTATGAAAGGTAGAATTTTGTCCCCTTCTCACTTTTAGAAGAGAGCAACGGTAGGGTCCCTGTTCTCATCTAAATCCATGAAAGACCCGTGCTGGAAGTCATGACCACTTTAGTGAGTAAACTGTAGTTTACTCGAGACACATGTATCTTGGTGATGTGATGTGTGATGAGACGTGATGTGAAAAAATAGATCTAAGACATATAGGCCGTTGAGTCATGTACTCAACCTGGAATGGAACAAAGCATTACTTTGATTCTAAAGTCAATTCATCTTCCCAGAGCTCATCATCAGTAAGATGAGCATTTCCCACAGCACCTCAATCTTTTTTGATTGGAGTAACTCAGCCTTCATTTAGCTCCGCACATACCCATCTTATTCATCTTGGTTCTGCGTTCTTTATCTTATTCCATTATGAACTATGGGGGAATGCCCTGAGTCTAGAATTAACTTAAGAATGATCAATTTCTAGAGTAGGTACAAGAGTCTGTGGCCCTAACATCAGTAAGTATTCCAGAACATCTACGGAATGTGCTGATGTCCCTGATATTTGTCCTGAAGGCAGAGCCAGCAAGGCTGGTGGTGAAGTTACCCTTAAAAATAAACGACCTGAAGAGACCAAGAACTGGACAAATTAGAGTCTCTGGTTTCCTATGAATCAGCTGGGATGCCCTCAAAACGGAGCCTCCACAGCGAAGAGACTCTGCGTGCCGCATAGATCCTTTACAATATTATTCCATTATAACCAAACTCATATACACCTACTAAAGAGGCCAGAGACACATGAATTTTGGAGAAAGAGTAACTCCTTTGTTTTCTCAGTCTTATTTCCCAAAGCTTAGCAAATAATCAACTTTAATATCATGAGCACATGAACACCTTGGCATTTGGGCATCTACAATTACATACTATTCTCTTGAAGGGTGTTCACCTGAGAGTACTGTGAAAGTGTGCACCACTGACTTGGGAGTTTAGTCCAGATTTCCATTGTTCTCATGACCTAAGGCTTATGTATTGACCACACTGATTTTTCAACAGCCTGAGAGGTGAGTATCATAGGCTAGCCCTTAGGCTCAGTAACCAGCCTCCTGGGTCTGAATCCCAGTTCTACTACTTGTTAGCTGGTGTATTCTTGGAGAGTTACATAGCCTCAGTTTTCTAACTGAGGAGTTTGTTGCCTCATAACGTAACCTCATAAAGTTGTAAGGATTAAAAGATTAATGTAGATAAGCTTAGCTTGCTTTTGGGCACATAGGATGTGTGCTTCTGGAAGCACCAGCTACTACTGTTACAATCTCCATATGCCAGGCTCCATTCTCTGCTGCCCAGGCCAGTGGTGGAGGAGTTCAGAAGAAGTCCTCTCCAGCAGCAGGAGCTGTGGGACCTACTGTGGGTAGGATTAGTTGAGACTTTGGAAGGCTCCTCTTGACCTGAACTCTCTTGCCACAGTCCTATCCTCATGGTACCTGCCTAGTTCAGCCTCCGAAAAGTTTTCAGTTCTTCCCTTACTGGCCAAGACCCATTCACCTTCTTACCACTCTCTGCTGGTCTGGTTTTCTCTGGACATCCTCGAGCTCATACGTACGTAGAGCCAGTTAGCCTCTCTGCTTCCCCAAGTCTGGACTTCTCCCCGTTACCCTGCCTGATCCATTACTCCTGCTACAAAAGGATCCTCCTGGGGAGGCTGAAGGGGAAGAAGGACTGTGAATAATTATACTCTTAATATTTTTACCTCTGTCAGAATAAATAACTTTCTAAAATACGTGAAAATGATCCTATGAATCTTTCTAATCTGAAGACAATGCCTGGAGTCTACTCATTGGCATATATTGCACTGGCAAATTTATTTTTTTAAATATACTATTTGCTGTCAAGCACACTGGCAGCATGATAGAATTATTACTTTATTATTACTTGTTGTTTTTAAATTACTATAGCAATCTACATTAAGAAACCTACCAAAGCCTGTATTTCTCTTTTTACTGAACCATCAGAATGGATTGAAATTAATTTCAAATCACTTCTTAAAAAGATCACTCAGTGTTTCCTTATTGTTCACTATTTGGCTGACAAAGACAAATTCCATTTTGAAATATTATGTGACATTACCTGATACTGTTTTCCTATAAATAAAAAAAATTACACCTATTTTTCTGTTTAATGAACTAAGATAACTGAAGGCTATGGCACTCAATACATCTTGTGGCTTTTATGCTATTGCCCAGTTTTGCATGATTTATCATTTAGAACCCAAATGGAGAAGGCAGGGGTGGGCACGAATGGAAATTGTGAGCCTCTTGGGTAGTACTTTTGAGTGTAGAGGCTTGATAATACCTAAGATGAGGGGTTCCAAGTTCTTCTCCACATGTGCATCAAACTGACAGCAAAGACAGCTTGGCTCCACCTCCATCACTCCTAAAGAGGAAAAGTCTACAAAATCTTCTAAGGCTGGAAAAGTTGGCATTTGCTGCCCTGCTCCCACTGCTTCCATTCCATTTCCACCCTTCTCTAAATGGCAGCCCAGATTTCTGTCTCTTGTGTCTTCCCTGTCCCCCCTTTCTCATAATGGTTGTGATGGCCAGCTGCCCAAAACTTTGTGCCCCCCCTTTCTACAGCATCCCAGGGAAATGGCTTCCCAGGGTCTGCAGTTTCCTCGCCCCACATGCATCTGGGCAGAGCCATGGTCTAGTTCTTATCAATGGTCTGGGAGCACTGAGGAGTGTCCATTCTTGGCCAAAGTGTTCAAGAAGCCTCCTTCATGTTCTCTCTTCCCTCTTGTGCCCCTGAAAGCAGAGGACTGGAGCCCTTAGGGTTTTAGAGTCAAAATGTGGAAGGTGTATGCATTTCTGATGGTCCATATGGAGCAAAGCTGTCCATTCACCAAGATGCCTATCTGGTATGTTACATGATTAAGAAATAAGCAGCTATTGTGTTAAACCACTGAAATGTTACAGTTTGGGCAGCAAGCATTGCCCTAACCTAGATAATAAACTTTGGTCCCTCCTTCATTCTCAGTTGGCTGAACACTAATGACCAGGGGTAGGTTAGGAGATAATAATTTATCTTCCTCTGGCCAGAAGGGCTTGTATTTTACTTGGGGGAAAATGCCCAAACCTCTCCCCTGCAGAGGATACTATGTGCCTGGCTGTACTCTCCAGGGATGTGGGTTTGACTCTGCCACCTGTCAGCTCGACAAGCAGAAAATAGTGTGAGTCAGAGTCAACATTCCTCGGTCTGAGTTCTAATACCTTAATGCTTAGCTGGGCCTGAGCAGATCACTTCCTGAACTAGAATTTTCTCATCAGGAAAAGGAGAGGGTAGGGTACATTGTCATCTTTAAGACTTGGAACCTCACAGCTTTTGGTTTGTGATCTACAAGATCTTGGCAAATTCCTTAACCTTTTAAAGCCGTGGTTTTCTCATCTGCAAAATGTAAATAAGAACGCCTTTCTAACAGGCTTATTGACTCACTCATTCTCATTCATTCATTCACTCGTTCGCTCATTCATTCATTCAAAAAGTATTTACTGGGACTCTAGTCTGTGCCAAGCAAAATTTTCAGTGTGTTTACAGGGGATACACCTGTGAACAAGACAAGATCCTGCCCTTACAGAGCTTGTATTTGAGTATGGCAGGTAATAAATAATTAATAGGCCTGTATTCAGCTAGTGTGGTGATGATGAAACAAGCTAATATCTATAAATTGCTTATGCAGTGGCTAAAAAATGGAAGCTACTACTAATGCAAACTACAAATATGCAAATGTGTAGAATAGTAATTACAATAGCATCCAGTAGGGCCACTGTGAGGATGAGATGAAGCACGTGTTTGCAAGTTACTTATGGTTATCTACTCACTTGATGATTAGGAAGCAAATATAAAGAAGACTGTTTTGAGGTCTCCTTCACCATTTCAGTGGGGTTGGGCTATTTTCTGTTGGCAGCAGATGTTTCCATCTGGAGAGCAGAAAAGCCACAGATACAATCTGCCCCCGATCCTCCCATGCGAATCTGAGTAATTTTGCTGAAGAGCCTTGGAAGGGATCTATCTGCCCTCAGGCAGAAATCATTTAGCTGCAGTTAAACTGAATCAGAGAAACTGGGGACCCTCAAATGGCCTCCATATTCTGTCATTGGCAGGAGAAGACAAGTTGCTGGGACCAGAACAGCAGATCTACCTGCCTTGCCCCAGTATCCACCTGCTGAAGAGCATCCCATAAAACCCTGGCGTGGAAGAGCTTTGTGCACTGGCCGTGAGGAAAAAAGCCACGTATACAGGAAGGAGAGTGTGCAAGAGCACGCAGGTAAAAATATGTGCAATTCTTACCATGTGATTTTCCTACAAATAGGTAAGCAGCTAGCTAGTGGTTTGAGTTGCCTAAGTAGGATGACCACAAAATTTATCATCCAATCTGGGGCACTTTTGAAAGTGAAAGGAGACAGTATTAATAATTATATCAAGACAGCAGGAATAAATCGGGACTGTCCTGGGGGCAAAAAAGGACACATGTTGACACTGGGCACAGATTCTTAGGAATATAGTTTTTATTGATTTTTAGTGCTCGTGTTTCTTTTGGAGAAGGACAGAACTGTGTTTATAAAAATGTCATAGCAGTAACAATATGCTAGTATTTCTTTGTAACAGTAATGGCAATGTACTAAATATTTTGAATCCTCTCTGCATGATGTGAAAGCACTTGTACTGGGTCTTATGGGGGCTACAAATTTGTCCAAAGCTCAACCCCCGCCCTCAAGGAATTTGTAATTTAGCAGAAGAGAGAAGCCATGTATAGTCAACCTCAAGGCAGAGAATGATGATATTGTGAGACAAGTGCAGGGAACCGTGGGGCTCAGAGCTGGTAAATGTTACTTCCACATAGCAATCCAAGAAGGCTGCATGGAGAAAATGGCACTTGAGTTGGCCTTTGGGTTTGGGCGAGATGAAGCTGGTGCCGAATAGGCAGAATGATGGGCCACATGGTGGGAGCTACGGACAAAGGCTCAGAACAAAAACCTGGTTGACATTGGGGAACAATGAGCAGTTGAGTTAGATAAAGGTGTTTGAGGC